>SJYT01055368.1:71897-102665 GCA_006410635.1 Cephalophus harveyi | reverse complement strand
GAACAGAGATCATTCTGTCATTTTTGAGATTGCATCCAAGTACTGCATTTCGGACTCTTTTGTTGACCATGATGGCTACTCCATTTCTTCTAAGGGATTTCTGCCTGCAGTAGTAGATATAATGGTCATCTGAGTTAAATTCACCCTTTCCAGTCCATTTTAGTTCGCTGATTCCTAGAATGTCGACGTTCACTCTTGCCATCTCCTGTTTTACCACTTCCAATTTACCTTGATTCATGGACTTAACATTCCAGGTTTCTATGCAATATTGCTCTTTACAACATCAGACCTTGCTTCTATCACCAGTCATATCCACAACTGGGTATTGTTTTTGCTTTGGCTCCATCCCTTCATTCTTTCTGGAGTTATTTCTCCACTGATCTCCAGTAGCATATTGGGCACCTACCGACCTGGGGAGTTCCTCTTTCAGTATCCTATCATTTTGCCTTTTCATACTGTTCATGGGGTTCTCAAGACAAGAATACTGAAGTGGTTTGCCATTCCCTTCTCCAGTGGACCACATTCTGTCAGACCTCTCCACCATGACCCGCCCGTCTTGGGTGGCCCCACACGGCATGGCTTAGTTTTATTGAGTTAGACAAGGCTGTGGTCCATGTGATTAGATTGACTAGTTTTCTGTAATTATGGTTTCAGTGTGTCTGTCCTCTGATTCCCTCTTGCAACACCTATTGTCTTACTTGGGTTTCTCTTACCTTGGACGTGGGGTATCTCTTCACGGCTGCTCCAGCAAAGCGCAGCTGCCCCTCCTTACCTTGGATGAGGGGTATCTCCTCACCACTGCCCCTCTTGACCTTGAACGTGGAGTAGCTCCTCTCGGCTCTCCTGCGCCCGCATAGCTACTGCTCCTTGGACGTGGGGTTGCTCCTTCCAGCTGCCGCCCCTGGCCTCGGGCGTGAGGTAGCTCCTCCCGACCACCACCCCTGCTCCTCTTGGCCACCATCCCTGACCTCGGACGTGGGGTAGCTCCTCCTGAATTAGCCTCCAATTAAAATAAATAAATTTTTTAAAATAATAAAAAACAATGCATTCAGTTCAGTTCAGTAGCTCGGTTATGTTTGACTCTCTTCAACCCCATGGACTGCAGGATGTCAGGCTCCCTATACATCAGCGTTCCTGGAGCTCACCCAAACTCATGTCCATCGAGTCAGGGATGCCATCCAACCATCTCATCTTCTGTCAGAATGAATTATTTTTATATTAAAAACAATTTCCTGTTTTGCAGTCAGGCTCCAGGATAGTGACTGAGGAAAGAGAAGCTGACTGATGGAAATTCTTAGATACTTTTCTTTCATTCATTCATCCATGAATAATTGAATGCCTACTAGGTGCCATGCACTATTCTAGGTACTACAGATATATCAGTGTACAAAACAACTGTGTGTGTGTCTGTGATACAGAGAGAGCTCATGTAGTCTGCTCACAAAGCACTGGGGTTACATTTGAGTTGAAGACAGAGAATAGCTAAATAAAAGATAGAGTGCACATTAATTTCACATGGATAAAAATGAAACAAGAAAAGGGAACTGGAGCAAGGATATATACACAGGATTCTGCTTTAAACTGGAGTCATAAGAAAAGGATGAAAGAAGGAAGAGCAAAGAGCCAGCCATGCCTATTGCTATGTGAAGAATGTCATAGGCAGAGGGAACAGCCAAGGTGTAAGCTCTAGGAGAGGAGGTTGCTTGGGGTGATCCTATAACTTGGGGGAATGAGTAGGTGGGAGATGAAGTCAGTGAGATAAGAACTGAGGTAGATCTTGTAGATGTTGTAGTGATTTAAAGACAATAAACTTTGCCTAGGCAAAGAAGAGATCCTGTTTATCATAGTAGGTTTGATATCATGATTTGAACTGACTTCTAATAGGAGATCAAGGCTCCTTCCTTCTGCCTTCACTATTACTTCCTTCAGAAGTCTGGATCTTGGGTAAGAAGCTACACCTGTTCTTTTTTATTGTCTTTAAAATTTTTCGTTTATTTTATAGTAAGAGCACATCTCAATTTGAACCAGCCACATATCATATACTTAATAGACATATGTGGCTAGTGGCTACCATATTGAATAGTGCAAATCTAGACCATTCCAGCAGACCTTACTTATGAATAAAGGACCTTCTCCCATAGTCTAACTGAGTTTGGAGTGCTACACTGGGTCAAAATTCAAACAATAAAGTATTATAATACATTGTTTTAATTCCTTTGTGGTTGTTTCTCTCAGGTACTTTTAAGAGTTCTAACCACATGTTTCTTTAGATCATGCAGTGGGTGTTAGGCAAGGGCCACATTAGAAAAGGCTTTGTAAGTTATGCTAAATAGTTGGGATTTCATTCCAGAGGCCTAGAGATGAGAAAGGGGGAGGAGTTAGTGAGTTTTCAGCAGAGCAATTATCTGATCATTTTCGCATTTTTAGAGAAGTTGTTATTATGGTAGTGTGGAAAATCCATTATAGAGAGCAGATTGATTAAAAGCAGAGAGAAGGTCCTTGTTGACCTGAAACAAAATAGACTGCCAGCTGTCTCTCTAGCAAAGACAGTTTTATTCAGGATCAGCAGAAAATTATAGTTTTGAGTCTGCAATCAAGGTAAGCCATGTGCAGATCCCCACATGGCAAAGGAAAGAGAATACATTTAAAGAGCGGAAAAGGAAGGTGGGAGGGCAATAATAAGCAAAGAGTCCATGGCTTTTCATTAATCCTTTCATTAATCCTGATTCCTTGCCAGGAATGAGGAAGAGACTGCCTTTTGGGCTCTGTCATCTTCAAAGGGTATGAGAGCTCTCTCTTCTGTTTCCCAACTACATTTAAATGAGGTTTCCATTTTTTATTTATTTTACATCCTATGAAAATGTAGATGAGAAGCGGTGAAGGGCTAACCTAAGGTAGTGGCATTGTAGTCAGAGCAGAGAGGGCAGATTAAAAGATACTGAAGAGGGCTGTAGAATCCACAGTGCTTGGTATCAGTTGAGCGTGATACATGAAGAAATATCAAGGATGATGCCTAGCTTTAAAAAATTATTTTATCTTAGGCAACTTGGATTATATGTAGTACTATTAATTAAATAGTAAATATAGGAAGAGAAACAAATTTGAGAGGAAATGTTGAGTTTCATGTTGGTACATACGGACTTTGGAGTGGAGAGAGGAGAGTTTGAAAAGTATCCAACGTGGTGTATTGGGAAGCCTGATGAAAGTGGTAAAAGTAATTACAATGGAATATTGAGAATGAAAGCCAGGCTATAAATGTGTTGAGGAAAGAATGAAAGATTTTGAGAAAACATAGTATATTCAATTTATTCTTAATAACAAGTATTAATTAATATTTAAAATGCATTGGACTGTACATTGGGAATACACTCATGAATAATATAGTATCTGATCTCAAGCAGTTTTCTGTGGGGATGGGTTAAGCGACAAATAAAGCAGACATTTAAAGAGTATAAATGAGGACTTCCCTGGTGGTCCAGTGGTTAAGAACTCACCTGCCAATGCAGGGGACATGGGTTCGATGCTTGTCCAGGAAGATCCCACATGCTGTGGGACAACTACGCCCAGGCACCACAGCTACTGAAGCTCACACGCCCTAGAGCCCACGCTCCGCAGCAAGAGGAAGCCCCCTCGAGGAAGCCCGTGCACCACAGTTAGAGAAAGCCTGGGTGCAGCAACAAAGATTCCGCCCAGTCAGAATTTAAATAAATAAAAGCTTAAAAAAGTAGTAAGTATGAATAGCTAAGATAGTCACCAGATGGCACTATGAAAGCACAACAGAAATGTCATTGACCTCTAAAGGGTTAGAACAGGGAGAGTGAGGAGCCCTAGACATAACACTGAGTCATTTTAACGTGGTTTTTCCTCTGCTACAAGATTTCTTTAGGGTCCATGTTGTGTCATGTCGAGTACATGTGGAGGACTTTTCCCTCTTCTCGATGAGTCAAAGACTGAAGAAGGAAAATCATTTCAACCCCAAGTGTGTGGTGGTGCTCTCATGTTTCTTTTTGCTCATTAGGTAGAAATATGTGAAGGCTGCCAAGGGGCCACAGTTGATAAAGGGCTGCAGTCGAGGAAGGGGTCTCCTTTGAGCCCTGAAGATAGGCTGTGGAAGCTGCTTCTGTCTACAGATGTGCTGTCCAGTATAGTAGTCATCAACTAGCCACGGGTGGCTATTTACATTTAATAATAATTAAATAAAACTGGAAATTGTACTCAGTCACACTACCACATTTCAAGTTGTTTATAACCACACGTGCTTAGGACCTCCATACTGGATAGCCTAGACTATAGAACGTTTGTTTTGTCCCAGAAAGTTCTCTTAGACTGCACTGGTGTAGATGACTTGCTTTGTTTCTGTAAGTACAAGGAATCTAAAAAATGTATGCTATTAACCTACTCTATCTTTTTAGCCCTCTAGGTTTTTGTGCTAGATCCTATAGTTTTATAAACTATGTAATTATTTTTAGATCGTTATTGTTTATATATTGTTTTTAGCTTACTTTCCTTGCTATTTTTATTATTTCATAATTTCTGTATATGCAGTTTTTAACCTTTTGTGTCTTTTCTATCATTTAGCAACCTGAAGGTCTTATAAGTTACTTTTGATTGAGCCTCCATTTCTTTCTTTGCTGAGTCACCTAAGTAAATGAAGAGACTCGTAAAATAAAATTCCTTTTTGGGAACAGCAATATTCAGTTCAGTTCAGTTCAGTCGCTCAGTCGTGTTCGACTCTTTGCGACCCCATGAATCGCAGCACGCCAGGCCTCCCTGTTCATCACCATCTCTCGGAGATCACTCAGACTCACGTCCATCGAGTCCGTGATGCCATCCAGCCATCTCATCCTCAGTCGTCCCCTTCTCCTCCTGCCAATCCCTCCCAGCATCAGAGTCTTTTCCAATGAGTCAACTCTTTGCATGAGGTGGCCAAAGTACTGGAGTTTCAGCTTTAGCATCATTCCTTCCAAAGAAATCCCAGGGCTGATCTCCTTCAGAATGGACTGGTTGGATCTCCTTGCAGTCCAAGCGACTCTCAAGCGTCTTCTCCAACTCAACAGCATGTTGCACAACCAATGCTTGAAAACTTCAATGAATTGGGCTTCAACGTTTTGCCTCATCTACCATATGCATCAGACCTGTGATCAACTGACCACCACTTTAAGTATCTTGACAACTTTTTACAGGGAAAATGCTTCCATGACCAGCAGGATGCAAAAAACACTTTCCAAGAGTTCGTGAATCCTGAAGCACAGATTTTTACACTACAAGAATAAACAAACTTATTTCTTGTTGGCCAAAATGCAGTGATTGTAATGGTTCCTATTTTGATTAGTAAAGATGTATTTGAGTCTAGTTATAATGATTTAAAATTCATGGTCCAAAGCTGCAATTACATTTGCACTAACCCAATAGAATGTTTACATTGTCACAGAAAGTCCTCTGGCTCTTTCCAGTCACTTCTAACTCTCTCTCTCAAGAAATGACTTCTTATTTCTGATATCTATCTCTGTAGATAATTGTGCTCCTTCTTGGAGTTTATATCAATGAATCATACAGTATGGGACTTTCAAATTTTGCTTTTGCATGTAAATAAAGATATATCTTGGAGAAGAAAATGGCAACCCACTCCAGTATTCTTGCCTGGAAAATCCCATGGACAGAGGAGCCTGGTAGGCTACAGTCCACGGGGTCGCAAGAGTCAGACACAACTTGGTGACTAAACCACCACCACCAAAGATATATCTGGATACTTTTGCTTAACATAATTCACTCCAGTATTCTTGCCTGGAAAATCCCATGGACAGAGGAGCCTGGTAGGCTACAGTCCACGGGGTCGCAAGAGTCAGACACAACTTGGTGACTAAACCACCACCACCAAAGATATATCTGGATACTTTTGCTTAACATAATGTGTTGGAGAATCATTTGTCTTGTCATGTGAATCAGTAACTCATTATTTTTTAGTCCCAGATTTATCACATTCTCCAATTTGAAGATCCCCTGGAGAAGGCAATGGCAACCCACTCCAGTATTCTTACCTGGAGAATCCCAGGGACAGAGGAGCCTGGCAGGCTACAGCCACTGGGTCACAAAGAGCTGGATACGACTAACCGACAGAGCACACAGTGACCTCTCTCGTATCATGTTGATCGTATCACAAGAAGGACACTCAGCCATTTGCCACAGAAAATGCTGCTTGTTTAAAGATCTGCATAAAATAACTAAAAATAACAAAGACTCAAAATTCAGTGTGATTTGATACTGGTGGTGCTGGTGGTGAAGAACCCGCCTGCCAATGCAGGAGATGCAAGAGAGCTGGGTTTGATCCCTGGGGCCCCTGATCCCCTGAAAAATCCTCTAGAGAAGGGAACAGCACCCACTCCAGTACTCTCCTGTGCCTGGGAAATCCCATGGACAGAGGAGCCTGGCATGCTTCAGTCCATAGGGTCGCAAAGAGTCAGACACGACTGAGCAATTGAGCACTACTAAAGTCACATCCATACATGACCACAGGAAAAACCATAGCCTTGACTAGACGGACCTTAGTCGGCAAAGTAATGTCTCTGCTTTTGAAAATGCTATCTAGGTTGGTCATAACTTTTCTTCCAGGGAGTAAGCGTCTTCTAATTTCATGGCTGCAGTCACCATCAGCAGTCGCAGAGTCAGACACGACTGAGCAATTGAGCACTACTAAAGAATTATCAGCAGAGGGGAGGCCAGTGTGGTTTATCAAAATTTCAAAAACCTGGCCATGGATCTTCTAATGCAACTATGTTCATAAAAACATCTGAGGGACTTCCCTGGTGGTCCAGTGGCTAAGACTCTGTGCTCCCAATGCAGAAGACCTGGGTTACGGAACTAGATCCCACACGCCATAACTCCATTTTTGGAGCCCCCCAAAATAAAGTCTGACACTGTTTCCACTGTTTCCCCATCTATTTCCCATGAAGTGATGGGACCAGATGCCATGATCTTCGTTTTCTGAATGTTGAGCTTTAAGCCAAGTTTTTTGCTCTCCTCTTTCACTTTCATCAAGAGGCTTTTTAGCTCCTCTTCACTTTCTGGCATAAGGGTGGTGTCATCTGCATATCTGAGGTTATTGATATTTCTCCTGGCAATCTTGATTCCAGCTGGTGTTTCTTCCAGTCCAGCGTTTCTCATGATGTACTCTGCATATAAGTTAAATAAGCAGGGTGACAATATACAGAACTAGAAACAGCCAAATATTAATCTGCAGGTAAATGGTTGAACATATTACATGCATTGAAACTAGTAAGTTCCCTCAGTTATTAGAAATATGTTTTCTTTATACCATATATCAGTCTAGTTCCTTTGTCTGAAATTGCCAGTTTTGCTATACTTAAAATCTTTAACTGAGCCATTTAAACAGGTATGACTTTCTAAAGGGGACAAGATAGTGATAAATACTATCCGTTGTTTATTAAGCATTTATATTTGCCAAATCCTGTGCTAAAATCCATTTAATCATTTAATTCTCCCAGCAATCCCATGAGAATATTATGATTTATTCCGACATACAGATGAGGAAACTGAGGTCCTGAGAGAATGTCAGTGTCTGGCCTAATGTCACAAGTTAGGTGAAAGACTTGAACTCCCAGATTTGAACTCTAATTCCAAAGCCTACAACATTGAGTAGGAGGTTCCTCTTAGGGAAAGACCCATAGACATAATATCTCTGGTTCAGTGATGGCAAAGAACTTTATGGTATTGAATCTTCTCATGTGTTTTTTTTGTTGTTGTTGCTGTTGTTGTTTTTCCTGTTTATTTCACTGTGCCTGGTCTGAGTTATGACGTGTGGGATCTAGTTCCCTAACCCAGGTCTTCTGCATTGGGAGTACAGAGTCTTAGCCACTGGACCACCAGGGAAGTCCCTCAGATGTTTTTATGAACATAGTTGCATTAGAAAATCCATGGCCAGGTTTTTGAAATTTTGATAAACCACACTGGCCTCCTCTCTGCTGATAATTCTTTAGTAGTGCTCAATTGCTCAGTCGTGTCTGACTCTTTGCGACCCTATGGACTGAAGCATGCCAGGCTCCTCTGTCCATGGGATTTCCCAGGCACAGGAGAGTACTGGAGTGGGTGCTGTTCCCTTCTCTAGAGGATTTTTCAGGGGATCAGGGGCCCCAGGGATCAAACCCAGCTCTCTTGCATCTCCTGCATTGGCAGGCGGGTTCTTCACCACCAGCACCACCAGTATCAAATCACACTGAATTTTGAGTCTTTGTTATTTTTAGTTATTTTATGCAGATCTTTAAACAAGCAGCATTTTCTGTGGCAAATGGCTGAGTGTCCTTCTTGTGATACGATCAACATGATACGAGAGAGGTCACTGTGTGCTCTGTCGGTTAGTCGTATCCAGCTCTTTGTGACCCAGTGGCTGTAGCCTGCCAGGCTCCTCTGTCCCTGGGATTCTCCAGGTAAGAATACTGGAGTGGGTTGCCATTGCCTTCTCCAGGGGATCTTCCCACTGTAGGCCAGGCACATGACCCCTGGATCGGGATGCTCTTATGCTCAGGCATTTATTCTGGTTGTCCTTTCTGCCTGGAATGCTGTTCCCCCAGGGAGCCACATGTCTTACTCCCTCACCTTCTTCAAGTCTCCACTCAAATATAACCTTCTCAATGAAACTTACCCTACTATTCTGCTTAACTGGAATATGCCTCTCTCGTTAAATTTCTCATTCCCCATTCTACTTCCAAGAATTCGTTAGCACTGTGATTATCATTATTATTACAGGCAATACTCACTAAGATTCTTTATGTAGATATCCCAGGACTCTGGTCAATATTGTCATTTCTTTGGGCTAATGCCTCAACCTACCTTTAGAACTAACTTCCTCTTTGCTTTCCAGTTGTGCTCCTACTTTCTAAAACTCAAAATAAGGCCCTAAGCCAGTATTCCTCAACCTTGGGAAAAAATAAGTTATCTCTTTGTTCCAGTTTGGTATTAATCCTGTCTTCTTTATGTGTGTGTGCTCACTTGTGTCCAACTCTTTTGGACCCCATGGACTGTAGCCTTACCAGGCTACTCTGGCCTTGGGATTTTTCAGTCAAGAATACTGAGTGAGTTGCCATTTCTTCTTCCAGAGGATCCTCCCAACCCAGGGATCAAACCCACGTCCCCTGCACTGGCAGGTGGGTTCTTTACCACTGAGCCACCTGGGAAGCCCTATCTTCTTTATACAACAAAATAAATACTTCCTCTCTGTTAACATGGTTCTGGAGAAAGTTAGGAAGACTTCTTTCTCTTCAAATAAATTTGTCCTAGAAAGAAAGTCATTTCTAATGCCCTGGGGTCTTCTATCCTAGTCAAAGGCTCTTTAGTGTTTTTGAGATAATTTAACTTGGACTTCTTTTCAATCTTTGAAGTAGCAAAAAGAAAAAAAAAAAAATCATATAAAAGCTTTGGGTTTTTCCAAATGAATAAGGGCACAAGGGACTTGGAGGAGTCACCGCAGGGTCTATAGCCTTGTTTTCCAATTAGGCTGTCCCCTTCAACACCAGGCTGAGGCTCGGGATGCTTTGGAAAAGGAACTGCCAATCTTTTTTAAAGGAATAACGGTGGAGAATGATATTGAGACTTTTTTCTAGGGCATCTGCCTAGTTTAATTCTAATCTCATGAATAAGCTCTTCCTTAAACCAACTTGCCTCCAGCATATTTCCAAATCTGTGCTTGTTTTGTCTCCCAGCTTTCAAAATCTAATGAGGACTACCATTCTCTTATCTCATAATTTGCTTTTGAAGTTCTCAGATGATAAGTAGGACTGATTGTACAGATCTTTGAGAGATACACTAATAGAAAGTAGCTTACTACTGGGATGTCTGTATGTTCATACCACCAATCAATGTGTATTACAAAGAGAATGAGTGTATAGCATTGGGTAATCCAGACAGTCTGTCAACTGGACCTTAGTTAACAGAGTTTCCACTGTGTGTTTATATATCTTTTCTTTCAAGAAGATTTTGCCATTTTTATGAGACAGTTCTGTTGGCAAACTACTGAAATCATTTAGGCTCACACCTCTGTCTGAACAAGGTGGGTCTCTATTCAGTTCAGTTCAGTTCAGTCGCTCAGTCGTGTCCGACTCTTTGCGACCCCATGAATCGCAGCACGCCAGGCCTCCCTGTCCATCACCATCTCTCGGAGTTCACTCAGACTCACATCCATCGAGTCAGTGATGCCATCCAGCCATCTCATCCTCGGTCGTCCCCTTCTCCTCCTGCCCCCCAATCCCTCCCAGCATCAGAGTCTTTTCCAATGAGTCAACTCTTCGCATGAGGTGGCCAAAGTACTGGAGTTTCAGCTGTAGCATCATTCCTTCCAAAGAAATCCCAGGGTTGATCCGCACTACGCGCGGTCGGCTGCGAGAGCCGGGCCGGCGCACTACGCGCGGCCGGGAGGAGCTGCCCCACGTCCGAGGTCGGGGACAGCAGCCTAGAGTGCCAGGCTGTGACGGCGCAGGAACGGCCGAGAGGAGCTACCCTGTGCTGAGGTCAGTGGCGGCCCCGGAGGAGACACCCGGCGTCCGAGGTCAGGGCGGCAGCTGGGTGGAGCTACCCCGCATCCCAGGCCAGTGGCGGCCGGGGGGAGACACCCCGCTTCCGAGGTCAGGGGCGTCTGCGGTCAGGGTGGCAGCTGGGTGGAGCCACCCCGCATCCGAGGCCAGTGGCGGCTGGGGGCAGACACCCCGTGTGGTCCGAGGTCAGGGCGGCGGCCGGGAGGAGCTGCCCCACTTCCGAGGCCAGTGGCGGCCGGGGGGAAACACCCCGCATCCGAGGTCAGGGGCAGTCGGGAGAAGCCACCTCGAGCTAGAGGCCAGGGGCGGTGACCCCGGGGAGCCACCACAAGCCCGAGGCCAGGGGTGGCAGCTGGGAGGGGCCACCTCGAGCCCGGAGCCAAGGGCGGTGACCCTGAGCCTGAGCCCGAGGCCAGAGGCGGCAGCTGGGAGGAGCCACCCACGCCAGAGGCCAGGGCCGGCAGCAGGGAGGAGCAACCCAAGGATCAGCAGGAGGGCCTAGAGGATCTAGAGGATCTGGGTCTCTATTGGTGAGGTCTAAACAATCATCTAGATCTCTTTAGACAATTAACTAGGGAAATTTCTTTAGTATTCATTCTATTTATGGTTAATTCTTTTCCAGAAGTTTTTTTTTTTTAATATATTCAAATGTTTCTCTAGCATTCTGCATTGTAAGTCCATCAAATATGGTAATTGAGCCATCTCATGCAGTCTTCTAATACATTATACTATAATAAGCTGTTGCATTTAAAAAAAGAAAAGGAAAACAAGAGATATACTCTCTGATCTTAAAAGACTGATTATCTGGACAGCAGATGGTAAATAGGCCAGGGTAGAAATAAGTCTGTAAGCTGAATTGAGTCTAAACATCTCAATGTTGGCCTGGAGGCAAAGGGGAAGCCTCAGAGAAGCCACAAGAACTAAGCCACAGCAGTAGGGGAGAATGATGGGGCCAGCTTAGCTGGCTGAGAACTACTCAGTGTGTGATTCTCTGGGGGTATCACACTGTCCTCTGATCATGGAACTTTTTCCCCCCACCTCCCTCTTTTTCTCATTTTATTTGTAATTATAACCTAACTGGGAAAGTCTGTTATTGTATAGTAGCATTATAATTCTTGCTTTGGCACATTATATTTAGAGTACACTCTTATTTGACAGAAAAAAATATATTTTGTGATATTGAAAATGATATTTTAGAAGGGTTATACAAAATATGTAAAGAACGCATGCAATTCAATAGCTCAAAAAAAAAAAAAAAATCTGATTAAAAAAACAGGCAGAAGATTAAGACATTTTTCCAAAAAGCCATGAAGATGGCCAACAGGTACATGAAAAAGTGTTCAACATCAGTAATTATCAGGGAAATACAAATTAAAGCAATGAGATGTCACCTTACACATGCCAGAATGGCTATTATCAAAAGATAAGAAATATCAAGTGTTGGCAAGGACATAGAGAAAAGTGTACTCTTGTGCACCTTGGAGGAAGTATAAGTTTCTGCAGCTACTATGAAAAACAATATGGATGGTCCTCAAAAGTTAAAAATAAAACTACCATGTGGTCCAGCAATTCCATTTCAGGTTGTATTTCCAAAGGAAACAAAGACACTAACTTGTAAACATATCCACATCCCCATGTTCACTGAAGCATCATTTACAATGGCCAAGACGTGGAAGCATCACTACAAGCAAAACTAGTGGGGGTGATGGAATTCTACTTGAGCTATTTCAAATCCTAAAAGATGATGCTGTGAAAATGCTGTAGTCAATATGCCAGCAAATCTGGAAAACTCAGCAGTGGCCACAGGACTGGAAAAGGTCAGTTTTCATTCCAATCCCAAAGAAAGGCAATGCCAAAGAATGTTCAAACTACTGCATAATTGCACTAATCTCACACGCTAGCAAAGTAATGCTCAAAATTCTCCAAGCCAGGCTTCAACAGTATGTGTACTGTGAACTTCCAGATAGTCAAACTGGTTTTAGAAAAGGCAGAGGAACCAGAGATCAAATTGCCAACACCTACTGGATCACTGAAAAAGCAAGAGAGTTCCAGAAAAACATCTACTTCTGCTTTATTAACTATGCCAAAGCCTTTGACTCTGTGGATCACAATGAACTGTGGAAAATTCTTAAAGAGATTAGAAAACGAGACCACCTGACCTGCGACCTGAGAAATCTGTATGCAGGTCAAGAAGCAACAGTTAGAGCTGGACAACAGACTGGTTCCAAATCGGGAAAGAAGTATGTCAAGGCTGTATATAGTCACCCTGCTTATTTAACTTATATGCAGAGTACATGGCAGCCCACTCCAGTGTTCCTGCCTGGAGAATCCCAGGGACGGGGGAGCCTGGTGAGCTGCTGTCTATGGGGTCGCACAGAGTCAGACACAACTGAAGCGACTTAGCAGCAGCAGCAGCAGAGTACATCATGCACAATGCTGGGCTGGATGAAGCACAAGCTGAAAAGATTGCTGGGAGAAATATCAGTAAGCTCAGATACACAGATGACACCACCGTTATGGCAGAAAGCGAAGAACTAAAGAGCCTCTTGATGAAAGTGAAAGAGGAGAGTGAAAAAGTTGGCTTAAATCTCAACATTCAGAAAACTAAGATCATGGCCGGTCCCATCACTTTGTGGCAAATAGATGGTGAAACAATGGAGACAGTGACAGACTTTTTTTTGGGAAGCTCCAAAATCACTGCAGATGGTGACTGCAGCCATGAAATTAAAAGACACTTGCTCCTTGGAAGAAAAGCTATGACCAGCCTAGACAGCATATTAAAAAGAAGAGACATTACCAACAAAGGTCCATCTAGTCAAAGCTATAGTCTTTCTAGTAGTTATGTATGGATGTGAGAGTTGGACCATAAAGAAAGCTGAGCACCAAAGAATTGATGCTTTTGAACTGTGGTGTTGGAGAAGACTCTTGAGAGTCCCTTGGACTGCAAGAAGATCCAACCAGTCAATCCTGAAGGAAAGCAGTCCTGAATATTCTTTGGAAGGACTGATGCTGAAGCTGTTACTCCAATATCTTGGCCCATCTTCTACATAGAACCGACTCATGGAAAAGACCCTGATGCTGGGAAAAATTGAAGGCAGGAGGAGAAGGGGACGACAGAGGATGAGATGGTTGGATGGTATCACCGATGTGATATGCGTGAATTTGTGTAGGCTCTGAGTGTTGGTGATGGACAGGGAAGCCTGACGTGCTGCAGACCATGAGGTCACAAAGAGTCGGACACAACTGAGTGACTGAACTGAACTGAAGACATGGAAACAATCTAAATGCCCCTTGATTAATGGATAAAGAAAATGTGGTATGTGGGCACAATGGAATATTATTCAGGCATAAAAAGAAGGAAATCCTATCATTTATGACAAAACAGATGGACTTTGAGGGCATTATGCTAAATGAAATAAGTCAGAAAAAGACAAATACCATATAATCTCACTTATATGTGGAATCTTAAAAAAATAATGCAAACTTATACAGAGTATAGGTTTGTGTTTTATAGATATAGATCTGTCTATTAATATCTATCTTCTAGTGGCATGGAGAATACAGGAAAGTATCCATTGTGAGTAAAAACTTCTAAAGATTGAATGTGGTATAAATTTAGGGTATGTTGTTGCTGTTGTTCAGTCACCAAGTTGTGTCCAACTCTTTGTGACCCCATGGACTACAGCACACCAGGCTTCCCTGTCCCTCACCATTTCCTGGAGTTTGCCCAAATTCATGTCCATTGAATTGGTAATGCCATCCAACCATCTCAGTCTCCGTTACCCCCTTTTGCCTTCAATCTTTCCCAGCATCAGGGTCTTTTCTAATGAGTCGGCTGTTCATATCAGACTTAGGGTATACTAGAGATAAATTTCACTTTAAGAGATTTTTGCCTTTTACCTATATTTTTGTTGGATTAGCATTTTACTTTGCTTCATTTAACTAAAATTATAGTATACACTGTGTATGTGAGTGGTATTTAGTAGTGGGATGATAGATGTTAGCTTTGTCAATGTGGAGCTGATAGTCTAATGAGGAATATGGTTATTAAGCAATTGACTATGAGTATATATATTAGAACTATGTTAGAAACTATAACAATGTGATCTTTGTGCAAGAGCTTATAATAGAAAGCTTAGTCAAAGTAGAGAGATTCCTGAAAGATTCTCATTTATCCAAATTTGAAGGATAGTGAACAGCCACATGTGGTGGCCCTAAATCTGAGGAGAATCTTGCATATTCTAGGAATTCAGAGAAGTTCAGTTTGACTCATGCTTAGAGTGTGAAGAGGAGGGTTGCCTACAGAGTGACTGAGAGATAGTTTAGGCAGGTTATAAAGGCCACATTAACTAGTTTGTGCCTATTCAAGTACAATGGGAAATTCTATGGAAAAGTTTAAATAAGGGGTCCATATGATCAAATTTTGGAGAAGGCAATGGCACCCCACTCCATTACTCTTGCCTGGAAAATCCCATGGACAGGGGAGCCTGGTAGGCTGCAGTCCATGGGGTCCGCAGAGAGTCAGACACGACTGAGCAACTTCACTTTCACTTTTCACTTGATGCATTGGAGAAGGAAATGGCAACCCACTCCAGTGTTCTTGCCTGGAGAATCCCAGGGATGGCGGAGCCTGGTGGACTCTCGTCTACGGGGTCGCACAGAGTCGGACACGACTGAAGCGACTTAGCAGCAGCAGCAGCAGCATGATCAAATTTATATTTTAAAATACCGCTCTGACTACTGTGTGGAAAATTGTTTGGAGCAGGATAAAATAATTCACATTGGAAATTTTGAGACCCTGGACTCATAACCAGCATTAGATGCTGACAGTGGGAGATTTTGAATATAGTATTGGAAAGGAGAACTTGTAGAACTCGATGATTTGGATATGGACATGAAGAGTTAGGCAGTTTGCTATAAACAAATTTGTGATAGAAGAATCTCTATTTTTAAATTTTATAGCTCATTAATACGTGCTAGCTTCAGGTGTACAGATGTGTATATACACATCTGAATCACTATTTAGAAGAGATACAGAAACAGATTAAAACACCAAAGCCTATTTAACCATATTCATTATTTAAATGTTCTTCCTGAGCTATCAGTTTAAATTTTAGGTACACATAAATAACTTTACTCTCAAAAGAGTTAGAGATAGGAATGGAAAGAAAGCATTCAGTCTTGAGTTTAAACAAGACTGTTTAAACTGTTTAAACGGTCTTTATACAAGACTGTTATTTGGGCATCTATCAGCTTTTTGAGTATTTGGAATCCCTCGGTAAAGTTATTGACTACTTAAAGTAGTCTGGTCATAATGGACCCTTATTCAGCTCCTTCAGTGTTAGTTTTAATTTTGATTTTTTTTTGTAATCAGGTTTTGTAAAAACAAAAATGCTATGTATTATCCTGTTGTAATCAGCATATGTTGTTTTCTTGTTAGTTCTGCACTGGGCATTCAGAAGTGGGTGGAATTAGTGGATTATGACTCAAAAACAAATAGACTGTGAAAAAAATTCTTTAAAATCTTAAAGAGTTGAAATACAGCTACTAATACTTTTTTTCTTAAACCTGTAACTCTATGAATATCTATTTTCTAACTTACTACTCCTATAAATGTGATCCAAGCCATTTAAGGTTACATTTATAAATGCTTTGGGATTGATCCCAGTTTTGGCCTTTAAGCCTTCCTATTAATTACCATAATGTACTGCTAGGAAATGTGAAGCTTCCTGAGATGTCACATTTAATCTTGTGTGAAATGCAAATGAGGTGCTGATTAAATCATCAGTGACATAATCTTTCTAATTTCAAAGCTGTGGAAATGATTAGAATAGAAATATGTTTTCCTTTTCTTAACTAGGATAGTACTGCTACTTTAGTTTAACTGTGTATGTAAACTTTCAGGGAAAAGTTTACTGATAACAGCCATTTCTCCTTTGTTTTCCTTTCCTGCTGTTAACCTCACTTCATCAGGCTTCTGAAGGCTCCTTTCAAGTTGTAGAGATAGTATAGACAGTGAACTTGGCTCAAAGCATTTCTTTTCATCTCTCTGATTTGTGATTCAAACAGTCAACTCCCCAGCCATCAAGCAACGTCTACATACCATCTAGGTGTCTAGATTGGCAATGAAAAGATGAACAACACATTTTCCCTGAGCCAAAGGAATTTGTGTCCTTGTAGAAGGCAGTCCCTGCACAACCAGTAACTGCAATAAAGTCTTCTAGTGGCTATGATAGACATATGTATCAAATGGAAAAAAGTTTGTGATCAAATAAATTGAAAAATACCGAAACACGAATTTGAAAAGATATATCCATGCACCCCATGTTCAGAATGGCATTATTTACAATAGTCAAGATATGGAAGCAACCTTAAATGCTCATCAATAGGTGAATGGATATGGACCATATACACTATGTAATATTAGCCTTTAAAAAGAAAAAAAAATCTTGCCATTTGCAACAACACAAGTGGGCCTAGAGTGTGTTGTGCTGTCATGGGCGGACCTAAAGGGTGTTGTGCTAAGTGAAATCAGGCAGAAAAAGACAAATGCTGTATGATTTCACTCATATATGGAATCTGAAAAAGCAAATGGACAAACACAGCAAAACAGAGCCATAGAGAGCGAGAACAAACAGGTGGTTGACAGAGGGGAGAACAGGGTTGGGGGAAGACAGAAATAGGTGAAGGACATTAAGAGGGACAAACTTCTGGTTACAAAATGAATGAGTCATGGGGATAACATGCACCGTGTGACTATAGTCAGTAATTATGTAATATCTTTGTAGAGTGACATGGTAACTAGCCTTACTATGGTGATCATTTTGAAATGTATAGAAATATTGAATCACTATGCTGTATACCAGGAACTAACTTAGTATTGCAGGTGGATTATTCTTTAAAAACAAATTCATAGAAAAAGAGATCACATTTGTGGTTATGAGACGCAGGAGGTATGAGAGGAGGATTAGGATAAAGGTGTTCAAAAGGTCTGAGCTTCCAGTTATAAGATAAATAAGTACTAGGAATGTAATGTACAACATGACAAATATAACTAACACTGCTGTAAGTTAGGTATCAAGGTTAAGAGCATGAATCCTGAGTTTTCACAAGGAAAAAAAATTTTTTTTCTATTTAAAAAAAAATTTTGTATCTACGTGAGAAGACCGAAGATCACTAACCTTATTGTGGTAGTTTCCAGATATAAGTCAAATCCATTATGCTGACCACCTTAAACTTGTACAGTGCTACATGTTCATTATATCCCAATAAAACTGGAAGAAAAATTAATACATTTCTAACAACTGGGAAAAAAAACAAGCAAAAAGGTTGAGAAATACTGGGTTAAATGACGTTAAGCATTTTTGTCTATTACAGGACTCTAGAATATTTTGAATGCTAACATGAATTGTGAATCATCAAAAAGGGCATCTGGTATGAAGTATTTTCCAACTTTGTTGCCAAAAGCTAGAGATGACAATCAGGATAAGAAGAATTCCAAACCATAATTCTTGCTAAGCTGCCTGCAGGGACTGTGAAGAGAACATAAAGAATTTTGAAACATAGCTTTTACTTTTTAGGGAAGAGAGAAAGATAAGCAGGGTGGTATAAATCTAAATTTCAAAATTTATCTTCTTTCTTCCTATTGACTCATCCCAGCATACTCCCTTCCCCCTGCCATGGATCTGTGCACTGATTTTGTCTTTTGTGCTTTTGAATTTCTCATCAATGTTAGAAAGTAACCATTTGTCCTATTAGTGAAATTCATTCATCTTGATATTCTAACATTCAGAAATACTTGCATTTTTAGGTCTAGTCTCTAAGTATTAAATGAAAAAGATTATTTACAGTTAAAGGAATTTTGAAAAATAGTTTTGTTTCACTTCTGTTTGTTTTTTGTCTTCCACTTTCTGATTCTGAGGGAACAGAAAGTTACTTAGTTTCTATTTTATTTTAAACTTTACTTAAGTATAGTTGATTTACAATGTAGTGTGAATTTCTGCTGTACAGCAAAGTGATTCAGTTTATACATGTATATACACATTCCTTTTCATATTCTTTGCCATTATGGTTTATCCCAGGATAATGAATATAGTTCCCTGGAAAAATATTTTTTTCCAGTAGCTTTCATCTGCCTAGCTCCCAATCCATCCTTTCCCCATTCTCCCCCTCGCCTTGGCAACCGCAAGTCTGTTCTCTATGTGAGTCTGTTTCTGTTTCATAGATAAATTCATTGATGTCATATTTTAGATTCCACATATAAGTGATATCATATGGTAATTTGTCTTTCTGACTTACTATGGTAATTTCTAGATCCATCCATATTGCTGCAAATGGCATCATTTCATTATTTTTTATGGCTGAGTAGCATTCCATTGTATGTATTGAAGGGTACTTAGTTTTGATCCTCTCCTTTCCCTTTGAATATTGCCTGAGATTGATCCTAGAGGAGGAATTCTTATCCTGTTTTCTATAGACCCCTAAGGTTTTGGGGAACAGAATCAGGAGTCTGAACTTGGATGCAAAACAAAAAATCATGTACTTACTTTCACTAATCTCTGAATGAAAGAATTCCTGGGAATACAAGCAGTAAACCACTGTAGTAGCTATACCTTGACTTTGCAATCATTAGAAATGACAAATATTTTTGTGTCACATTGCAGTTGTAGAGGTTGTAAAATATTATTTATAGCCATTGCCATAAAAATATAGGAATTATTAGATTAGCTGCTAGATCTTAGTAAAGATGCAAATTATATTTTTATATTACAGCTTAAAATACTTTGATAATCGTATTTCAAAATACTTTCCTTTGTAATCCTATATGTTTTATGCATTTAAAAACATTGCTCTGGGAATGGTTTTTAGATTTCATCAGGCTGCCAAAAGAGGACCCAAGCATAACACAAAAATGAAAAACTATTGTTTTAGAAGAAGATATGCAGGGTTAAATAAGGATAAACCATAAGGCCTGCAGTTAGAAGACAAAGGGTACCCAAGGCAACTTCTTCCATTTTATTCCTTTGCCCACCATGAATTCTCTTCTTTCTTATGAGAACTTTTAAGACATATAACCCATTCTTACTTATAACCCATTCATTCTTTGAACACTCGCACCAACTTCTATACAGATATTTAGATGAACTCATATACCCATTATGTACTGAGCGGATTATGGAGATAAGGCAATGAATAGAACAAGCAATGAACCTTGTCCTTGTAGAGGTGACATACTGATGGAGGGAGACAGATCATGAACAGAATGAAAAGTGAAAGTTGCTCAGTTGTGTCTGACTCTGCATTCTTTGGTGGACTGCAAAAGGACCACCAAGCTCCTCTGTCCATGGAATTTTCCAGGCAAGAATACTAGAGTGGGTAGCCATTTCCTTCTCCAGGGGATCTTCTCAACCCAGGGATTGAACCCAGGTCTCCTGTGTTGTATCCAGATTCTCTACTATCTGAGCCACCAGTCAAGCCATGAGCAGAATAAATAAGTAAAATGTTAAGTATGGCCAATGATGGTATGTGCTATGGGAGAAAAATCAAGCAGGGAAGGAAATAGGATTCTCCAGGAAGTGAGGGAATTTGCAGTTTTAAAAGGGAATGGGCAGGGAAGACTGTAGCACTGAATATAGGCTTGAAGAAAGTAAGAGTCATTTAGCGATCTCAGTCAAGGGAATAGCCGCTTCCAGAGGTGCAGAGCCTGGTGTGCTTGAAGAAGCTCGGGGCACAGTGTGGCTGGAGCAGAATGACCACGGGAGCACAGCAGGAGATGGGAAGGGATGGGAAGAAAGACTGCGTGGGAGCACTGCACGCCACTGAAAGGACTTTGGCTTTTACGCTGAGTAAAATAGAGGCCCATTGACAAGTCTGAGCAGAGGACATGACCTGACGTGTTTTGACAGTATCTCTAGTTTCTGTGTGGGGGAATAGATGAAACAGTGCAGGAACAGGAAAAAAAAGTCTCAAGATTTTCTCCACTTCCTATTTTATACAGTAATTTTCTGCCTAGTTTCCTTACATTCAGAATGACTTCCCTCCACTTCAGTAAGCACACTGCGACCTGAGTAATTTTCTTTTTTAATGTCATTCTCATCATGGTATGCTCCTCTTGAAACCATTCTTTTGCTTCCAGTGTTTGCTGAGTAGTTTAAAATGCCTCAGTGAGACAGACAAGGCCATATACCATCTTAGCCCTTTCTAGTTATGAAGTAGAACTTACTGTATCTCTGTTTCAAAATGTAGGTTTTATTCATGTATGGTAAAGTCTGCAGATCGGGAGACAGGTTGCTGCTGGAAAGGTATTTGCAGTTCTGAAGAGGAAGGGGCGTGCCATCCCACACAGAGCCACGGGGGAAAGCACCAGAGTTAGTCGAGAAGCAAAAGTGGGATTGCAGTAGGGAGTGTGGGCAAGTCCATTGTGACTTCTGTCTAAGGACAGGTAAGCAGGCTTAGGATTGCTGGTTTTAATAACTTTAGTGAATTTTGGGGTGTAGGGTGCTGTTCTAAGTTGTCTGGTACCTGGCCCTAGGGTGATAAGGGCAGGGAAATATTGCCCAGGAGTATAAATGCCTGATAGAGGAGAAGAGGGTGTGTATGGGGTGGGAGTTTGGGGGGGATGCTATGGATTGGTTGGATTTTCCAGGGTCTATAAAGCCCAGATGTCAGAACATCAGAATAAAGAGACATGCTAGTAACAGTCTCCCACTTTCAGTGGCTTTGTTCCAGTCAGTTCTAAAGTACTTGCAATGTCTGACCATTCCATGTTAAATTTCTCTACCTTCTTCCTGGAAAAGAACAATTTATCTCTTAATGATTTTCTTAGTGAAGGTTTCCCTAACGTTTCCAACAGACTCATAACTCCCTACCATGTATATTCAGTTTGGCTTATCACATTATGTTATAGATACTAGTTTACATGTATTGCTTAAGACCACCTCCCTCCAAGACTGTGATCCCCTTGAGAACTGCTGCTGCTAAGTCGCTTCAGTCGTGTCTGACTCTGTGCGACCCCATAGACGGCAGCCCACCAGGCTCCCCCGTCCCTGGGATTCTCCAGGCAAGAACACTGCAGTGGGTTGCCATTTCCTTGAGAACTAGAACTGTCATATTCCTCTTTGACTTTCTAGGGTCTGTAACCTAGCATGTAGCTGACATTTAATATACAGTTGTTGAGTGAGATGAAAAATGGCTTAATGAATAAGTGAATGAATGAATGAGTTTTAAATTAGTCTTAACCGTAGAAAAAGCATCACTATTGAGATTACCTTATTTTGTAAGTATTAAACAAAAGTCCCCAAATCCTCAGTTTTATTACTTCCATGAAGTTGTCATCAAACTAAATGATTTATGGTGCTCCTTCCAACTGTGAAATTTTTATTTTTGTTGAACTTTTGGTGAATTAGATCTTTTCCTTTATGTGGCTTAGAGACATATTTGCAGTTTTAAAAATTGCAGCTCTCAGAAATGTGTTACATGATTTTTATTTGTGTATACAATATTATCCAAGAAGTGTATCAAGGTGGTTAAGATCTTGAGTTCTGTTATCTGAGTGCACATTCCACCTACACCAGTTGCTCTTGGTCCAGGTAGGTAACCTCTCAAAATTTTACTTTCTTCACTTGTGAAATTGGGGTAATGATATCTACCTCTTGGGATTATTATTGTAAAGTATAAATGAGATTATTCATGTAAACTCCCTAGCATAGTGAACACTTAATTGACATTATTAATAGATAGCATTATTATTGTCATCAGAGTTAGGGAGATTATTATGATTATTGCTACTCAATCATATTCTGCACCCTTACTGTACGATACTGGCCAAGGTTTAAAGAGTGTAATGGCATTATGTTTGAGAATAAGGAAGAAAATAAATGGATTATTTAGCTTTAAATATTTATATTTAGCCATTTTTAATTGCTATTATCTGTCACACTTTGCATAATCAAAACAAAGGCAATGAAAGGACATCTTTTAAAAAAGTAATAACCCAGATAGGCTGTGTGGTAAATTAATTTTCAGAGAGATTGAAAAAAGAGGGAGGAGGGGGAGAGGAAAAAAATCTTTTTGCGAAGTTTGTAACAACTAAATTATATACATATGCTTTTTTAATAGCACTATTGAGATATAGTTTCACATACAGTTCAACTTACCTGTTTTAAAATGTACAGTCCAATAGTTTTTAGTATATTTACACATATGCGCAACCATTACCACAGTCTATTTTTGAACATTTAGAATATCACCTCAAAAATAAGCCCCATACCTTATGCTGTTCCCTTCCTATGCCTCAGTCCTGAGCAACCACAGATCTTCTCCTCACCTCTATAGATTCGCCTGCTCGGGACATTTCACATGAAGTGAATCATGGAAAGTGTAGTCTATTGTGACTGTCTTCTTTCCTATAGCACAGTGTTTTCAAGGTTCATCCCTGTTGTACCATGTATTTGGAACTTTCTTTTTATGGTTGAATAATATTCATTTAAAATCTATACCATAGTACTTTATCCATTCGTCAGTTGATGAACATCTGGGCTCTTTCCTTTCCCTGGTCATTGTGAATAATGCTACTGTAAACACTGTGTACAAATTTATCTGAGGATGTATGTTCTCAGTTCTCTTGGGTGTATGCCTGGGATGAGTACTGCTGGGTCATACAGTAACTCTGTGTTTGAAGATCTGCCAGACTATTTTTCCAAAGTGACTGCACCATTTGACATTACTGCTGTTGCTGCTGCTGCTAAGTCATTTCAGTCATGTCCGACTCTGTGTGACCCCATAGATGGCAGCCCACTAGGCTCTGCGCTGTATAGTAAAGCCTTAGTTTCTCCACATTCTCATCAATACTCGTTATCTGATTTTTTGATGTTAACCATCCCAGTGGTTTTGATTTGCATTTCTCTGTTGACTAATGATATGAAGTATTTTTTCATATACTTATTATCCATGTATGTATCTTATTTGGAGAAATTACCTATTTAATTCTTTTACCTGTTTTTAACTGGGTCTTTTGTCTTTTTATTATTGAGTTATAAGAGTTCTTTGTATATTCTAGATAAAGTCCCTTATCAGACATATAACTTGCAAACATTTTTTCCCATTCTGTTGATTGTCATTTTACTTTCTTGATGGTGTCCTTTGAAGCACAGAAGTCTTTAATTTTAGCAAAGTCCAGTTTATATATTTTTCTTTTGTTGTTTGCTCTGGTGGCTCAGAGGTTAAAGCATCTGCCTGGAATGCTGGAGACCTGGGTTCGATCCCTGGGTCAGGAAGATCCCCTGGAGAAGGAAATGGCAACCCACTCCAGTACTCTTGCCTGGAGAATCCCATGGAGGGAGGAGCCTGGTAGGCTATAGTCCATGGGGTCACAAAGAGTCGGACACGACTGAGTGACTTCACTTCACTTCACTTCACTTTGATGTATTTTTAAATCCTTTTTGCCACATCCAAGGTCATGAAGGTTTTACCCCTATGTTGTCTTCTAAAATTTTTATAGTTTTAACTTTTACTCTTAGGTCTTTGTTTTTATTAATAATTAAAATGATGCGGGGAGGGGTTGGGGGCAGGAGGAAGAGGGGACGACAGAAGATGAGATGGACTCACTCGATGGACGTGAGTTTGAGTGAACTCCGGGAGGTGGTGATGGACAGGGAGGCCTGGTGTGCTGCGATTCACGGGGTCACAAAGAGTCGGACACAACTGAGCGACTGAACTGAACTGAACTGAAAAATATGTATTTGGTGTGACGGTAAGGATCAAACTTCATTCTTTTGTATGTGGCTATTTAGTTGTCTTAGCATCATTTGTTGAAAAGACTGTTGTTTCTGCATTGAATGGTTTTGGCATCCTTGTTGGAAATCAGATGACTGTAGACGTGTGGGTTTATTGCCGGGCTCTCCCATTGATCTGTAGTGTCTGTCCTTCTGCCAGACATATGTTTGATTTTATTTTGAAACATTTTATTGTTTTTCTGTCTTTTCTTTCTTTTAAAGAATAAATGACCTTCTTTAAAGGAAAAGAATGTTTTAAAGAATGTTGACATCCAGGAAGGTGTATGTAAGATTTGTTTGTTTTGTAAAATTTTTGAAAATAAGCAATTTTATCATCATAATGATGGAGTTAACCAGACATGAAAAGTAAGGATTCATTCAGAATTACATCCTTAGTATAAATAAGAATATAATTCCAAGTCTTGCATAAACCTGGAATTTTTCTGAATATTAACCATAGCTTATATTTTGAGAATATCATTTTCCAAATTTCTTTTTCTGTTTTTAAAGCAACTAAATATACATTACTTCACTTGGTCCTAAAAATAATTTGGTGAGATATAGGTACTGTTATTTACTGATGTGACTGTCTTCCCTTTATATCTGTGAGGAAACTGCATGGAAAATGCAGTGACCTGTCCAGGTCACTCACTTAGTTTAAGCCATTTCTGTACTCTGACCACTTCACCAGGCTGCTCTGTATTGTTAGATTAGGGATCAGAATTTTATTATATTAAAATGACTTTTATAAAGTAAGAGGGCTACATCCTGAGATCTTGACTCTCCAGTTCTTGTACTGTTTGTTAGTTGTTCATTTGTGTCCAACTCTTTGAGACTCCATGGGGTGTAGCCTACCAGGCTCCTCCGTCCATGGGATTTTCCAGACAAGAACACTGGAGTGAGTTGCCGTTTCCTTCTCCAGGGGAATCTTCCTGACCTAGGGAAGTAGTCCTTGCACTACTCTAACAAATAACTTGCTGCATATAGATGTGCTCAGTCATGAGTAGAAAATGATAAAACCTCCATTTATTTATGTCAGAAGCTGGGCAGCTCCCTTGATAAGTGATTTGCTCCCGTTCACAAGCCTCTGCAGTGTTTTATTATGTCACACACCTTCAGTATTTTAAGTCCTTGAAACCACAAATGTCTAATCTTTGAATTCCAGGCCTTTTATTAATTGTGGAAGTATCTTAATGATTTCCTAAATGGTGGTTCCTTTCTAAAAACAATTCTTAATTACTTCCTTTCATTCATTCAGCCGTGCACCAAGAACTTCTTACATGTCAGGCAATACTAGGCCAAGGGATACTGCAGTGAAAAAAAAACAACAAAAATCCCTGTCTTTGCAGAGTTTTTGTTCTAATGGCAAAACAGGCAAGAGAAAGTAGGTAAAATAAGACCACAAGGAGATGGGGAATGCCTTAAGGACAGCCTCTGAAGACTGATAAGGAACATGGCCTTAATCAGTACTTTTGCTGTGAGATCAAAAGACATGGCTGTTTTATTTATTTTTTAAATTAATTACTTTAATTGAAGTATAGTTAATTTATAATATTAGTTTCGGCTATGTAACATAGTGATTCAGTATGTATATAGTTGTACTCCATTTAAGTTATTATAAAATATTGACTATATTCCCTGTGCTAATGTCTTTGTAGCCTATTTACTTTATATATAGTCGTTCATATCTCTTAATTCCCTCCTTCTGTGTTGCCCCTTGCCGCTTTCCTCTTTTCATGGTAGCCACTAGTTTGTTCTTTGTATCTGTGAATCTCTTTCTGTTTTGGTATATTCATTTATTTGTTTTATTTTTTATATTCCACATATAAATAAAAGCATATAGTATTTGTCTTTCTTTCTCTGATTTACCTCACTAAGTGTAATACCCTCCAGGTCTATCCATGTTGTTGCAAATGGCAACATTTCATTCTTTTTATAGTTAATATTCTATTGTGTGTGTGTATATATGTGTGTGTGTGTACACGTCTTTATCCATTCATCTGTTGATAAACACTTAGGTTGCTACCGTATCTTGACTATTATAAATAATTGCTGCTATGAACATTACAATGCATATATCTTTTTGAATTAGTGTTTTCATTTTCTTCAGATTGGCAAAATAGATTTTCTATTATTCTTTCATATTAAGAATAATATGAAAATGGAGTACAGTTGTTAGAATATTTCAAGGTAAGATTCTTACAGCAAACATAGCTTATTTAAGCTTTTGGATAACAATAACAAAGTGCCATCCATGTATGAAACATCAAAAATTTACTTGGAGGAATCCAAATTGGTACTTCTTTACATCAGTTATGTGTGCTAAGTAGCGCTTGTACTTGAATGTTTTCACATAAAAGAGGTCAATTGCTTATTCTACCCTATTTTGTTTTACTTTTTTTCTGTAATAAGTATTAGGTTCTAAACATACTATATCATTTATTGAACACATTTTTTCCCCCAGTGGCATATAAAGTCTAGGAAGGAAGGAATTTTTTCTATTATTTTCTCACCAATATATCAGGAAGAGTGTCTGGCACACAGTAGGTACTCATTGTACTTTTTTTCCCCAAAAGACGAATGTTAGTGGAGGATAAAATATTAGTACATTTCATTTTCTATTGCCTAAACACGTATTTCATGTACTATTTTTTGTGGCTACTATATCTAGTCTTTGACCCAGAAGCTTTATGTTTACTTGCTTTATGCTCAATGTCTTTAACAGATTTACTGGTGCCCGTTTTGTAGATGAAGAATGAAATCAAGGCTCAGAGAGACTTATTTACAAACTTTAAAAAATATCTTTTAATTTTTTTCCTCAAAGGACATTTTCCTTTCAAAGACTGAAGTCTGGATTTGAAATCTTTTTTTGGCCTGGTTCCATCTTGAAATTTTTTTAGTGATTGAAAAAATCTCAGTAACATTTTTTTCTCCAAATTATAATTGCATAAAATGCAAGAAACATTTTGAAGGTCCATAAAGCACCTAAGAATATAATTCTCTTGCTGAGTCAATCTCTAATCTCTTCAGTATGGTTTCTGTCTGTGACAATATTAACAACAGATATTTTGAAGGTGAGAGTGATGTCTTTCTAGACATCAGTCTCAAAATTAGCTTTCTGATACTATAGTTCATTTCAGTAACCCATCACGAAACTGTCACTCATAAAATTTTAGCTGTTTTGAAGATGCTTGTCTATGTATCCTTTTGGGTTTGGTACTTTGCCTGACTCTTCTAGCATTTTGAATTTTGTTTTCCCTGGGAGGTTTTTGGCTTTCCTTGCTCCTCTGGCCCTAGCATCTTCTATCATGGCAAAGTACTGTGTCCACCCCTCTTCTTCCACCCCCAGCTTCTCATCCCTTGCCTTTTATTCCATAGGTGCCATCTTGGTCCCCACAGGGATTGGGGAAATTTGGTAGCTATATTTTTCTTTTATAGTGGACCATTAAGCCTTTCTTTTTTTGTTGTTGTTTCTTTCTTTCCTTATTTCTTTTCTTTCTTTCCTTCCCTTTCTTTTTCCTTCCCTTTCCTTTTCCCTTCTCTTTTCCTTTCTGTAATTTTAACATTTAACTGTTTTTCATTTCCCCTTCCCCATATCAGTACCTTTTTCCAGTACGTTTTTCTGAATGATCCTCACAAGAAATTTTCCCTTTTAGTCTCATTTCTCTCATTGATTTTCCTTTTTTATTTAAAAAAATATTCCTCTCTAATGGTCCTTTATTCTCCCTTTGGCTGCTTTAACTGTTTTCCACCAGATAATACTGTTCCCATTAAGATCTCTTAGCTTAACATTTTACCTCTTTTTTTTTTTCTTTCCTTTTTTTTTTTTTAAATTCATACAGGAGATCACTTGTCTCAAATGTCTTCAAAAATAACCATATTGCAATCAGATGTGTCCCCATCACAGTCAGAGGGCGGAGCTCGAGTTTCCCCAAAGCAGTGCACACTGGGCCATGCGTCATGGCTGCCAGCTGGAGCTGGTAGTGTTCTAAAATCCCAGGAGGCCACAGCAACATGTGCCAGGTCTTATCACCCTCATGCACATGTGCTGCCTATTAGTTTCAAATGTCAACTGCTAGTGGTATTACTTAAAGACAGTAGTCTTTGTGTTGAGATGGAAGGAAAATATTTTTAAACCTTCTAAAGTCCCTGGGAAATTACCATTCGGGGACACGTAGAGCTTGCCACCTTACAAAGTTCTCAATAGGTAAAAGCCACTGACACCAGCCCCAAGCTCAAGCCCAGGATCAGTTACATTTGGCATGAGTAGTACTGAGCCATGGTGTTCTCAGGATGTTGTTAGTAAAGCGTTTTATTTATATCTGTGTGAGACAGTCCTCCCACTTGCATGGCCAAAGAAAGGGACTTCAGGGATCCTTAAAAGAAGCACACAGACAACCTTTGTGTTGTGATTTTTGATCAGTGACACTGGAGAGCAAAACAATAATCACTGCTCCTCCATAGTAAGTATAGCCAGAATCTTTTTGAAAGCAATTAAAATATAATGAAAATGTTAGCTCACAGTAAATTTAGGAATTCACTATGTGTATCATAAAAGGATTCTGTAGTTTGCAATAGAATCTTTTTAGTAGGGCATTAGAATCTTTTCAGAAAGACCTTCCCCTACATTTTAAGTAAAACTCAAATATAAGACATTTAATGTAAAAAGTAAAATATAAATGGACTAAAAAGAAAAAAAAAAACTTATTCTCACTCAGAGAAGGTTAGTTATACATTTCAGAATAAATCAATGTGATCTCTCAGGATTCCTCACTCTATTATCTTCTGAAGCTTTGCTACCCAGTTGGTATGCTGTTTTCTAGTTGCTATTAGTTGTTCAGACTTAATAGTTTCTGTCTTTGCAGGACTTTTGGTCATGTCCAAAATATCCATAAAGCATTTGATCCATGCCAAAAGGTCCTTTCTGTTTTTCCTGTGCAAAACCATTTGGCATGAACCAAATATGCATTCTGAGTAGAACCAAATTTCCAGAACCTTTTGATGTAGGCCAAATGTCTAATGAAGTAAATATCTTACAGACATTTTGGACAAAACCCAGGGCCTGCTAACCATTTCTCTCCTGATCCTACTCAGTCCTCAGTCAGAGCTCTATTTATGTCACAGTTACAAAACTGCTAGAGAGGAAATTTATCCAAGTTGGGTTGCATATACCATATTCACTTTTCCCTTCTTTTCTAGGTACTGTTTTTCCTTTAAGACACTACAGAGTGCCCCAACCTTGAGTTACATTTGCTTTCCTTTGAACTCCTGTGTTACTCATTGTCTACCCAATGAATGATACAAGCATTTTACAGGAGTTGTTTTTTTTTTTTCTAATTTCTCTGATTAATAGGAATGGACTTTAGCTTGCTCATTTTAATAAATAAATATCACACTGGTTGAGATTATATGTGTATACTTTCTGCTTCTGACTTCACTTGACTTAGGCTTGCTTAAGAGCAAGGGCTGTCATAACACATGTCCAATCATCTGAGTTATCCAGTCTTTTTCTAACTTTTGCTCTTACTTGGGACCTCTAGCTTTGAGGAGCAGATACAGTTTTCCTGATAGACTCAAATCCTGTGTGTATCACATTTCAGGGCCAAGAATTATGCATAAACTTATTCTCAATTTATAAAAAATTTTTCTTCGCTTTTCTGATGGAATTCAAAAGTGGACCATTAAGAATTATCAGCAAGCAATGACTGGGTCCTGAGGCTGTAATTGCAACAGAGAAACTCATGGTCATTACCGCAGAGTCCATTATTCATTTCCCTTGTTTCCCCAATAGAGAACACAGTAATCTAGCAGATTATGTGCACTTCAAACTTTGATTGCCAGTATTAAAGTATCGAAATAGGACTCATTATTCTGGTTATTTTGGTAGATATAGTTAACTTGCATCCTTCCTGTGAAATGCCAGTGCCAGATGTTATTTGGTGTGAGTGACCTATAATTTTCATGGCTTACAATTTTTTGTATTGCCTCTATCCCCACATCCCAAATCTACTTCAATATAAGTCCTCAAAAGTGAAATCAGGCACACTAAAACTGAAGACATTTCTGTTATGCAGCTAGTGAAATGAATCACTTTTTGATGTAATTTTTATCATTTTTTCCTGAATTTATAAAGTAGTTCATGCTTGTTACCCCTACCCCCCAAAGGAATCAAAGTAAGGAAAATTATATAAAAGAACCACGAGCCAACTTACAAAAAGTTAAAAATTGGTATTGTTGCGGTCCTTTAATGGACCGGAACCTGGTGGTCTGGAGTCGACAATAAGAAAGTGAAAAAGAGAGAATGAAGCTAATATTCCCTGGTTTATGCAGAGAACCAATAAAACCCTAGAACAGGGCTTGCACCATTCACGAAGGCACAGGGCGCCCTCTCGAGGAGGTCTTGAAAGCCCGGGCAGGAGAATGAGCTTGGCGGGTTTCATACTTTAGAGAATTAG
>SJYT01055368.1:0-71736 GCA_006410635.1 Cephalophus harveyi | reverse complement strand
AGAATTAGCCGGAGGGAGGGAGGGGGTGGGGGGAGAGAGAAAGACAGACACGGGTACCCAAGCCTCTGGTGGAGCAAGGGTGCTTTAATGATCTTTCTGTGAGTATATATAGGGTGTTGTACAAGGAATTTCTGTCAACAATGATAAAGATCAGAAAACCAAAGGTACAGCAACCGTTGTCAAGGAAACAAGGGATTAACAATGGTCATAAGGTCAGGAGACAACCCATATCTCAAGAAGGAGGATTGAGACTAAGCAGTATTGTTGTAAGGAGAATGTTTCCTGAAGGAGATTGATGCATGTGTTTCATCCTGTGACCTCAGTACTGGGAGCGGCGTGCCGTTCCACTCATTCCTGTTGCCAGGAACTGATAAGGAACAGAGGCTTTATAAGAAACAGCACATAGGAATCCTCCTGTTAAACGTTCCCTGACAGTTTTTCAACTTTTCAGAAATAAATGCCTTTTGGTCTCAAACCATATTTATGTATATTCAGTTCAGTTCAGTTGCACAGTCTTTGCGACCCCATGGGCTGCAGCACCCCAGGCTTCCCTGTCCATCACCAGCTCCTGAAACTTGCTCAAGCTCATGTCTATCGAGTCAGTGATGCCATCCAACCATTTCATTCTCTGTTTTCCCCTTCTCCTCTTGCCTTCAATCTTTTCCAGCATCAGGGTCTTTCCAATGAGTTAGTTCTTCGCATCAGGTGCCCAAAGTATTGGAGTTTCAGCTTTAGCATCTGTCCTTCCAGTGAATATTCAGGACTGATTTCCTTCAGGATTGACTGGTTTGATCTTCTTGCAGTCCAAGGGACTCTCACAGGTCTTTTCCAACACCACAGTTCAAAAGCATCAATTCTTTGGCACTCAACTTTCTTTATGGTGCAACTCTCACATCCATACATGACTACTGGAAAAACCATAGCTTTGACTAGATAGACTTTGTCAGCAAAGTAATGTCTCTGCTGTTTAATATGCTGTCTAGGCTGGTCATAGCTTTTCTTCCTAGGAGTAAGCTTCTTTTAATTTCATGTCTGCAGTCACCATCTGCAGTGATTTTGGAGCCCCCAAAAATAAAGTCTGACACTGTTTCCTTTGTTTCCCCTCTATTTGCCATGAAGTGATGGGACTAGGTGCCATGATCTTAGTTTTCTGAATGTTGAGTTTTAAGCCAATGTTTTCACTCTCCTCTTTCACTTTCATCAAGAGGCTTTTTAGTTCCTCTTCTCTTTCCGTCATAAGGGTGGTGTCGTGTGCATATCTGAGGTTATTGATATTTCTCCTGGCAATCTTGATTCCAGCTTGTGTTTCATCCAGCCTGGCATTTTGCATGATGTATTCTGCATATAAGTTAAATAAGCAGGCTGATGATATACCACCTTGACATACACCTTTCCTGATTTGGAAACAGTCTGTTGTTCCATGTCCAGTTCTAACTGTTGCTTCTTGACCTGCATACAGATTTCTCAGGAGGCAGGTCAGGTGGTCTGGTATTCCCATCTCTTTAAGGAATTTCCACAGTTTGTTGTGATCCACACAGCCAAAGACTTTGGCATAGTCAATAAAGCAGAAGTAGATGTTTTTCTGGAACTCTTTTGCTTTTTCTTTAATCCAACGTACATTGGCAGTTTGATCTCTGGTTCCTCTGACTTTTCTGAATCCAGCTTGAACATCTGGAAGTTCACAGTTCACGTACCGTTGAAGCCTGGCTTGGAAAATTTTGAGCATTACTTTCCTAGCATGTGACATGAGTGCAATTGTGCAGTAGTTTGAACATTCTTTGGCATTGCCTCTCTTTGGGATTGAGATTAAACTGCCCTTTTCCAGTCCTGTGGCCATTGCTGAGTTTTCCAAGTTTGCTGGCATATTGAGTGCAGCACTTTCACAGCATCATCTTTCAGGAATTGAAATAGCTCAACTGGAATTCCATCACCTCTGCTAGCTTTGTTTGTAGTGATGCTTTCTAAGGCCCACTTGACTTCATATTTCAGGATGTCTGGCTCTAGGTGAATGATCACACCATCATGGTTATCTGGGTCATGAAGATCTTTTTTGTGTAGTTCTGTGTTTTCTTGCCACCTCTTCTTAATATCTTCTGCTTAAGTCCATACCATTTCTGTCCTTTATTGAGCCCATCTTTGCATGAAATGTTCCCTTGGTATCTCTAATTTTCTTGAAGAAATCTCTAGTCTTTCCCATTCTATTGTTTTCCTCTATTTCTTTGCATTGATCACTGAGGAAGGCTTTCTTATGTTTCCTTGCTATTCTTTGGAACTCTGCATTCAAATGGGTATATCTTTCCTTTTCTCCTATATCTTTTGCTTCTCTTCTTTTCTCAGCATATCATTATAAAAGTAAAATTAAGGTCATGCAGTATTTACAATTTTGTAGCTTCCTTATTTAATTAAAAATATGTTGTGATCTCTTCTGATATCATTAAGTCACTTCCTTAACCTGATTATTAAGAATTGCATAGTATTCCAGCATATGTATTAGTTAACAATTCTTCTACTGTTGATTCACTTTTATGTCAAGGACACTGCAGCGATCAGATTTATAAATAAATACTTTCACAGGTTTTTATTATTTTCTAATTTTATTATTTTATTTATTATTTTTATTATTACCTTTGAATAAATTCCTACAGGCTAAATTACTGGGTCAGAGGACAAAAGGTATTCATTTATAATTTTTTTTGTCCTTTCTAAAGCCACAGTGGTAGCGTAATAGACTATGACTTAAATGATTACATGGTTTCCTTTGTATTTTGTTTGAATAGCAGGACTTTTTTTGGTTCATAAAGTGTATCAATATATATGAGAGTTATGTACTATTCAGAATACTAATTATCCTGAGGAGATAGTAAACAGTAGGCATAACAGGCATTACAGTGAGCAACATTCATCAACTTGACTTATCAGAATTCACTGTCTAGTTTTGTTACAGTCTTGTCCCATTTGAGACATTAAGATTATATATATACTATTTGTTGCCTTTCACAACCAGCTTGTTATCATATTTTAAAAGCAGAATCAAATATTTGTAAATATATTTTGAAAATAGCTGAACTGCATGAGCTGATGTATCACAGCATTCATGTAAATACGGGACTCCTTTTGATATAGCTTTTTAAATAAATAGAGCCAATGATCATGCAAGTACTTTATGAGTTTAGTTTTATAAAAGTAAATAAATCTTTCAGAAAGTAAGATATTTAGCATGTGAATAGAAGTTTTGTGATTTTAAAATATTCATTGTTTGAGTGCCTGCAACAAGAATGTCTGCACTTACATATCAATATAATGGCTACAATTGTATATAAGCAGATATTTTATTATAAGCTAACTTTATATATCTTTTAAAAAGCATACAACATTGCCATTAATACATTTATTTATTTAAATTTCCTTTTTTTCCAGTTATTAGTTAAGGTAGATTAGAAACACTATGCAAGATGGTAAGACAAATTAAAATGAATGAGGAAATGAGAAAACATGCCATTTTCTCATGCATGGTAAAAGGCATGCCATGAAATCCTGTACTTTTACACAAAGGCCACAATGTGTGTGTTAATTTTTAGACTTCCACGCTATCAAGGTATATGATTGGCAGTGTCCATGGGATAAACAAACTTATTTTCTCAAAATCCTAACTTTTCCTGATACCTACCTAAGAGGAAATTCTTTCATGGATCCCGGAAGAAGGCCCTGTGTGATCTAGCACTCACTGTTCAATGACAGCAGGTTTCATAGGCTATTCTTTATAAGAAGCTGGTGAGCAACAATTGTATGAGAAATCAGCATGATTTCTAGTCCTAAACTTCACCAAGAGGTAGTGCAGTGCAGGGACAGAGCTTTAAAAGGAAGGGTATGTTGTTTCTATTTCCTTGAAGCAATCTCTATACATTTTCTTTATTAAATCAATATTTGGTAATATTGAGTGACACAAAGATCAAGGTTAAAGTCCCTGGAAAATCTCTGGAATGTGGTTATTCTGTGTCCCCGGGAAAGTACAGGGGGGTGTGCTTTTCCTTTTAGCAAAGCCAGGTGCACTACTTGCGGAGATTAAGGAGAATAACATGGACATTCACTTGAATGGAGGGAAAGCCATAATGAGGCAGGCCCGGGCCGTATCCACAGGCAGGGCCTGGATTCATTTCCAGTCGTGTGTTGCATGGGAATTATTGGAAGAATCAAGTTACCAAAGCCCTATAGTATGAAGCATGACTATATAGTGTTAGTCTGAAATATTTTTTTTTTAAAAACAGGTGTGATCAAATACTTATCCTTGCCTGAGATAAAAACATACACATTCAAACAAAACAAAACTCTCAATAAAGTACCCATAGAACATTTGTCCTTGAATCTTGTTTTATTCTAATATACTCTTCAAACAGAACTTGTTACAAAATGCTCCTTTAGGTATTTGAATGAATTCACTCACCAAATAGGATGTGGCATCAATAAAAACTTTGAAATAGGTAAGAAATATATTACACATATCCAAACCCACAGAGCAGTATAGTATTCAGATCCCCATCCTGTGGGTTCTCAGGAAACTTCTTTAAGAAAAGATGCAAAATGATGTCTGGACCCATTTGTGGTGCCATTTTGTTATTTGTACAAGTCTTCCCAGTTTCACTTTGCATCTGGTGCAAAGTGTTGATGTTTAAACTGTTGCCTAAAAGCAATAGTGGACCTGGTCACGACTCTTTTCTCATGCAGTAGAAATATTCTAATTTTATTGAGATGCTCCAGTGTAAATTCTGGTTGGCTTCCCATCTATATTGCCCAGACTTCATCTTCACACCTTTGGAAACTCAGTTTGTTGGTGCATTTTTATTTTTTACACATTTTTAGGAATATGTTTATTTTGTGAAAAGTAAAAGTGAATGTCGCTCAGTTGTGTCTGAATCTTTGCGATCCCACGGACTATATAGTCCATGAAATTCTCCAGGCCAGAATACTGGAGTGGGTAGACTTTCCCTTCTCCAGGGCATCATCCAAACCCAGGTCTCCCTCATTGCAGGCAGATTCTTTACCAGCTGAGCCACAAGAGAAGTCCATTTTTAAAATATTTTTAAATTTATTTTATAAATCATGGTATATGATTTTTGAACACTTAAAGGAAATTGCTAGAGAATATTCAAATGAACTCTCTTTACTGTTATGGCAAATATGTATATCCTCTTTTATATCCTGTGTCTCTTTCGTTACCTTTTTCACTTCTAAATATTTTCTAAACATACATCATGTAGATGTATATAAAGTGATGAAACTAAAAGACTACCTCAGGGCAGAGTGGAAACAACCTGAATTACCGTTCCGTAGAACTTACTTTGGATGGAGTGAGGGCTATCAAAGGTGTCTGAATCAGGGAAAAATCTGTAATACTGTGAGGGCTTTTATAGTGGTGTGTTTGAGTCATTTGCACCAGCTTGCAAAGATCCAGTTGTTAGCATCACTTCCCAACTCCCTGTTCTCTCCTGGTGGGAATATTTACAACATGGAAATGCATTAACAATACAGATCAGTTTGTTGTTGTTGTTGTTGTGTGTTTTTTGAGAGCTGGTTGTTAAACAATTCTTAGCACATCACTACTTGTTTTATTACGTGCCTGACTTCTTTTAAAACTGTGTCCTCTTAGAATAAAAAGGTCTTCAGTTCAGTTCATTAGGTAAGGCATGTTTAACCCTTTGCAACCCCATGGACTGCAGCATGCCAGGCTTCCCTGTCCATCGCCAACTCCCGGAGTTTACTCAAACTCATGTCCATTGAGTCAGTGATGCTATCCAACCATCTTATCCTCTGTCATCCCCTTCTTCTCCTGTCTTCAATCTTTCCTAGCATCAGGGTCTTTTCAAATGAGTCAGCTCTTCGCATCAAGTGGCCAAAGTATTGGATTGTCAGCTTTAGCATCAGTCCTTCCAATGAATATTCAGGACTGATTTCCTTTAGGATTGAGTGGTTGGATCTCCTTGCAGTCCAAGGGACTCTCAAGAGTTTTCTCCAACACCACAGTTCAAAAGCATCAATTCTTCAGCACTTAGCTTTCTTTATAGTCTGACTCTCACATCCACACATGACTACTGGAAAAACCATAGCTTTGACCAGATGGACCTTTGTTTGCAAAGTAATGTCTCTGCTCTTTAATATGCTATCTCGGTTGGTCATAACTTCTCTTCCCAGGAGCAAGTGTCTTTTAATTTCATGTCTGCAGTCACCATCTGTAGTGATTTTGGAGCCCCCCAAAATAAAGTCTCTCACTGTTTCCCTTGTTTCCCCATCTATTTGCCATGAAGTGATGGGACTAGATGCCATGATCTTAGTTTTCTGAATGTTGAATTTTAAGCCAACTTTTTCACTCTCCTATTTCACTTTCATCCAGAGGCTCTTTAGTTCTTCGCTTTCTGCCATAAAGGTGGTGTCATCTGTGTATCTGAGGTTATTGATATTTCTCTTGGCAATCTTGATTCCAGCTTGTGCTTCTTCCAGCCCAGCATTTCTCATGATGTACTCTGCATATAAGTTAAATAAGCAGGGTGACAATATATAGCCTTGATGTCTTTATTTCCATACTTTAGCACCAGTACTTCACATATTACAGGTATAAATCATTGTTGAATAAATAAAGGGACGGGTTAACAAATGAGATTAACAAATTAGGTAGTGACCAATGGTTGTGGATAACATGAAATTGTTAGAAATAGATCTGAATTATCTAGTATGAAAATTTGGGAAAATAGTGATGCCACTAGAAACCAAAGAGAAAGTGCATTGGCATCAGGTAGGATGTGGGGGTTGGAGAAATAGTGGAAGATAACTGTTTTGGGACATGTGTTTGAGATGTCAGCAGAAGATCAAGGTTGAAGGTTAATGGCATTTATTCCAATTACTATGCTGCTGCTAAGTCACTTCAGTCATGTCTGACTCTGTACGACCCCAGAGACAGCAGCCCACCAGGTCCCCTGCCCCTGGGATTCTCCAGGCAAGAACACTAGAGTGGGTTGCCATTTCCTTCTCCAGTGCATGACAGTGAAAAGTGAAAGTGAAGTCGCTCACTCGTGTCTGACTCTTAGCGACCCCAGGGACTGCAGCCCACCAAGCTCCTCCGTCCATGGGATTTTCCAGGCAAGAGTACTGGAGTGGGGTGCCATTGCCTTCTCCGTCCAATTACTATACAATGATAGAAATTATTTTTTTCTGTGGTTTTCTAAAATACTTAACTACATAGACTAAAGTTCAAAGTTAAAAAAAAGATTGGTTTATTCCTGCAGTATAAGAGAAAATAAAATTTCTATAATACATTCTGAACATTGCTTTGGCAGAGAAAAGAGAAGAGAATGAGGAAATTAAAAAAAGAGAGAAGTAAATTATGTATTTCAAGGTAATGTTTACAATAATCCTAGGAAGAGAAAATGAATTTGGGGAGAGGATAAAATTACCTTTTAGAATATAATGCCTAAAGAAAAAAATTTATTTTTAAAAAAGGTATTATAGATAAAGACTAAAGATGAGAAAAAAAATACTTTTTTATAATAAAAGCCTTGGGGAAGGAAAACAAGATACCTTAGAGGGCAAGAATTTAAATCTGAGTTATCTAGGTAAAAGGGTATTCTTCTTTAGGAAATATTCCCACTCATACAGTAATTCAGTATATTCTGTATACAAATGAGTGGTTTTTAAAAATATAACCAAAAAATAAAAATGTTGATTTTGCAACTGTGGTAAACAGAGTTTATTCTTTCTGTTTTAAATGAGAATCTTGCCTCAAGATCATATTTTAAAATGTGAGTTATTGCATTATAGAGCAATAGAGGGGTATATATTTTAAAAATAGGTAAGAGAATTTAAACAAATAAGATGAAAGATCATCTACTGTAGTATGAACTCTAATGTTTAGAGTGAATTGCTCTTTTCTACACTGTGTATATTCACCCTAAGATTCAATATTTCTTCAGGGAATTAGGCATGTCTTTATATCCCCACTGGAAAAGTCACTTATGATATTGCAATTACAAATGTAATGCTCCTTTGGTGGTTTGTTCCCATCTCATTTTGGATCCACTGCAAGATGTTTCATATCTGTGATAAAACAGGGATATTCTCTTCAATCACGGTCACAGAGCAAGTCATTTTCAGAGCTTTGAGGATCAGTACTTAGAGTTTTTGGATTCCATTCTCCGACACGTGTGCCCTAGTTTGAGAAAATCTGATATACAAAACTGTCAGTTCACAAAATAGATAAATTAAGTGATGATTACTTGGATTTCAAAAGGATTTGCTTCAGTGTTCCTTAAAATAGGCACTTCTGAAGAGTGTAATTTAGCCAAAGTGGGCTGGAATATTGGTAACCTAGAGGCATAGTTTCACTGTCTGTCATTAACCAGGTTAATGAAGTATATAAATTTGATTATGTTAGTCATTTCATTTATTTTTTCTCTTACATTAAATCATAATGACTGTTACTCAATGATTGTTTTACGAACATTTCCTATGTGTTGGGTATGGAAAGGTCATAGTCTTTGTCCTTACAGAGTTTACAGATTACAAAAGTAAAACAGATGTGTGAACAAATAAATGGAATACATTTTTGATGGTAGAGGCACACTGGCTTATTAGGAGACCCAGTGTTCTAAACAAGATGAGAGGGTGAACTATGGCAATTGGGGTAAACTGCGAACGTTAAGGAAAGGATGCTTTGTTAAAGAAATTAATCCATGTCATTGACATGAATTGGATATGGGACCCAAGAGGAACAGAGAGAAGAGTCTGAGGATGACTCCCAAGTTTTGTTCTAGGTACCTTGGTTGAGTGGTAGTGCTGTTCATTAAGAGAGGGAATTTAGGAGGAGGATTTGGGATAGGAGGAGATACTGAGATTGCTGCTGCTGCTAAGTTGCTTCAGTTGTCTCCGACTGTGCGACCCCATAGACGGCAGCTCACCAGGCTCCCCCGCCCCTGGGATTCTCCAGGCAATTACCCTGGAGTGGGTTGCCATTTCCTTCTCCAATGCATGAAAGTGAAAAGTGGAAGTGAAGTCGCTCAGTCGTGTCCGACCCTCAGCAACCCCATGGACTGCAGCCTTCCAGGCTCCTCCGTCCATGAGATTTTCCAGGCAAGAGTAATTGGAATTTAGTAAAGAAAGTAAAAGTGAAAGTGAAGTTGCTCAGTGGTGTCCGACTTTTTGCGACCCCATGGACTGTAGCCTATCAGGCTCCTCCATCCATGGGATTTTCCAGGCAAGAGTGCTGGAGTGGATTGCCATTGCCTTCTCCATGGGATCTCCCCGACCCAGGAATCAAACCCAGGTCTCCCGCATTGCAGGCACTTTACCATCTGAGCCACCAGGGACTACAGGCATATGGAACAGAAGTTAATTACTGCCAGACTGGGCTAAATTTAGGGATTAAAGAGTCCTCTGAAGAGACATGATTAGTAATGAATGAGATTGCCCACGGAGAGCCAAAAGATAAGAGAACAAAGAGGGAACTCTGGGCAGGAGGAATGTGTAAACAAAGGGGGCTGAGGAGTCATAAGGAGAACCTGGACTGGGTGCCACGTGGACTAAGTAAAGGGAGAGCTTCAAGAATAAAGGACTGGAGAGAAGTCACAAATGGAGAGATTCTGTGACCAATTAGAAAATAATTGGTGTCCTTTGCCAAAGCAAAGAGTACAAAGGGAAGGGAGATTATTCAGTTCAGTTTAGTGGCTCAGTCGTGTCCGACTCTTTGCAACCCCGTGGACTACAGCATGCCAGGCTTCCCTGTCCATCACCAACTTCTGGAGCTTGCCCAAACTCATGTGCATTGAGTCAGTGATGCCATCCAACCATCTCATCCTCTGTCATCCCCTTCTCCTCCTGCCTTCAACCTTTCCCAGCATCAGGGTCTTTTCAAATGAGTCAGCTCTTCGCATCAGGTACCCAAAGTATTGGAGTTTCAGCTTCAGCATCATTCCTTCCAATGAATATTCAGGACTGATTTCCTTTAGAGTGGACTGGTTTGATCTCCTTGCAGTCCAAGGGACTCTCAAGAGTCTTCTCCACCACCACAGTTCTAAAGCATCAATTCTTTGGCACTCAGCTTTCTTTATAATCCAGCTCGCACATCCATACATGACTACTGGAAAAATCATAGCTTTGACTAGATGGACTTTTGTTGGCAAAGTAATGTCTCTGCTTTTTAATATGCTGTCTAATTTGGTCATAGCTTTTCTTCCGGAGATTATTAAGACTTCTTAAAAGGGAAGGGAAGAGATGGGAGAGTAATTAAAGTTGTTTATTTGTATGTGTGTGATGGGAGAGACTTGAGCTTTTGTGTAGGATGCAGGAAAAAGAAATGTTGAAAATATTAAATACAAGAAAAATAGAATTACAATGAAACAAATTTCCTAACTTAGAGTGGCCAAGAGATGGAAGGGTTAATTTTTAAAAGGAAAAGATATACTTCTTCTTCCTTTTATAGTAAGTAAGAGAGGAGAGTATACAAATATAAGTAACTGGGTAGAGGAAATTTAAGGAGATGATTCTGGATAGTCTCAATTTTCTCTGTGAAGCAGGAAACAAAGTTGTCTGCTGAGAGAAAAAATGTAGCTAAGGATAGGGGCATGAGGATAATGTTGTTTATTCATAATGTCAGTTGTAGAAGAAAAGTGGGCAACAGACAGGATAGATAGATAAATAGATAAGATGAGATAAGATTATAGCCTAGGATGGAAGTTGAGAAGCATGGCTAGATTGCCCTAGAGGCTTTGGTCCAGTGTAAAGTCTCCTTTAGGTAAGAAGCATTGATACTATAGATATTAGTAGTTTTGGCTCAGCTTTTAAGTAGAATGTTGCCAAGAAGTACACTGGGTCAAAGAAGAGAGCTCCCAGTCTCTAGGTCTACATTATTCACATGGTGGCCGCTATGCCTTTGTAGCACTCAAGCACTTAAAGGATGACTGGTTCAAATTGAGATGTGTTGTACATATGAGGTACACCCAGGACTTTGAATGTTTAGCATGAAATAATACAAAGGGAACATTTCATGCAAAGATGGGCTCAATAAAGGACAGAAATGGTATGGACCTAACAGAAGCAGAAGATATTAAGAAGAGGTGGCAAGAATACATGGAAGAACTGTACAAAAAATATCTTCACAACCCAGATAATCATGATGATGTGATCACTCATCTAGAGCCAGACATCTTGGAATGTGAAGTCAAGTGGGCCTTAGAAAGCATCACTACGAACAAAGCTAGTGGAGGAGACAGAATTCCGGTTGAGCTGTTTCAAATCCTGGAAGATGATGCTGTGAAAGTGCTGCACTTAATATGCCAGCAAATATGGAAATCTCAGCAGTGGCCACAGGACTGAAAAAGGTCAGTTTTCATTCCAATCCCAAAGAAAGGCAATGCAAAAGAATGCTCCAGCTACCGCACAATTGCACTCATCTCACATGCTAGCAAAGTAATGCTCAAAATTCTCCAAGCCAGGCTTCAGCAATACTTGAACCGTGAACTTCCAGATGTTCAAGCTGGTTTTAGAAAAGGCAGAGGAACCAGAGATCAAACAGCCAACATCTGCTGGATCATGGAAAAAGCAAGAGAGTTCCAGAAAAACATCTATTTCTGCTTTATTGACTATGCCAAAGCCTTTGACTGTGTGGATCACAATAAACTGTGGAAAATTCTGAAAGAGAAGGAGATGTGTATAAGAGACAGGTCTAGTCAAGGCTATGGTTTTTCCAGTGGTCATGTATGGATGTGAGAGTTGGACTGTGAAGAAAGCTGAGCGCTGAAGAATTGATGCTTTTGAACTGTGGTGTTGGAGAAGACTCTTGAGAGTCCCTTGGACTGCAAGGAGATCCAACCAGTCCATTCTGAAGGAGATCAGCCCTGGGATTTGTTTGGAAGGAATGATGCTAAAGCTGAAACTCCAGTACTTTGGCCATCTCATGAGAAAAGTTGACTCATTGGAAAAGACTGTGATGCTGGGAGGGATTGGGGGCAGGAGGAGAAGGGGACAACCGAGGTTGAGATGGCTGGATGGCATCACAGACTTGAAGGATGTGAGTCTGAGTGACCTCCGGGAGATGGTGATGGACAGGGAGGCCTGGCGTGCTGCGGTTCATGGGGTCACAAAGAGTCAGACACGACTGAGTGACTGAACTGAACTGAATAACGTAAAATAGCTCATTAATAATTTTTATATTAATTATTCACTGGAATTACATTTTAGATATATAGGGTTAAATGTATTCAGTTCGGTTCAGTCGCTCATTCATGTCCAACTCTTTTCAACCCCATGGACTGCAGCACACCAGGCCTCCCTGTCTATCACCAATTCCCAGAGTTTACTCAAACTCATGTCCATTGAGTCAGTGATACCATCCAACCATCTCATCCTCTGTCGTCCCCTTCTCTTCCTGCCTTCAGTCTTTGCCAGCATCAAGGTCTTTTCCAGTGAGTCAGTTCTTCGCGTCAGGTGCCCAAAGTATTGGATTTGCAGCTTCAGCATCAGTCCTTCCAATGAATATTCAGGACTGATCTCCTTTAGGATTGACTGGTTTGATCTCCTTGTAGTCCAAGGGACTCTCAAGAGTCTTCTCCAACACTACAGTTCAAAAGCATCAATTCTTCAGCACTCAGCTTTCTTTATTGTTAAAATTAACTTATCTTGTTTTACTTTTTAATGTGGCTCATGTTATTATATCTATTAGACTGTGCTGCTCTTGGTAACTGTGGAAGGCATTTAGATGATTTTTAAGTGCTAACCTCAATATGGGATCTTAGCTACTCATTTATTGTTAAAATTAACTTATCTTGTTTTACTTTTTAATGTGGCTCATGTTATTATATCTATTAGACTGTGCTGCTCTTGGTAACTGTGGAAGGCATTTAGATGATTTTTAAGTGCTAACCTCAATATGGGATCTTAGCTACTCATATTGACTTTAAAGGGAATTATAGTGGGCCTGGGGCAGTTAGGAAATTAAAATTTTGATAAGAGTTTTCCCAAAGTGGTTGGATCTATGAATACACTCTTTCTTTAGTTCTGGATGGGACTTCTAAGATGGTCCATTAAACCAAATTATCCATATCTACAAAAGGTGAAAACTATTTACATTGTCAATACTGTAGGGGGTTGTGAGATTCATATAAAATACTACCTGCTTTTTAAAATGAAAAGACTATGTGAGTGTCTCATGGTTAGTTATAACTTTAAGAGTTTATTTTTTAAAATATGAAGATGAGTTTATCTACTTCTGTGTGCCTACAATTTTGTCAGAATATTAGACATTTTATGGGCATTATCTCATTTAATTCAACCTAGCATTGCTGAACCCAAGCCTTTAATAAACTCTCTGTCCTATTTTATAAACTGAAGTGTACCCATACTAGATGCTACTTTTGATGGCACTTTTCTCATTTTTCTGCTACATAAGAGATTTCAGCAAGAAGACTGATTATTTCAGGTAACTTTTGAGAGAGCAATTTCAAGAGAGTGGTGGTGAAAGCCAGATGGCAAGAATGTACTTACTAATGTTTAGTCGCTAAGTCATGTCAGACTTTTGCAACCCTGTTGGCTGTAGCCCGCCAGACCCCTCTGTCCATGGGATTTCTCAGGCAAGAAGACTGGAGTGGGTTGCCATTTCTTTCTCCAGGGGATCTTCCTGACCCAGGGATCGAACCTGCGTCTCCTGAATTGCCAGGTGATTCTTTACAACTGCCTGGGGAGCCCTACTTACTAAGTAGCAGCAGAGATTGTCCTTTTGTGTAGAGATGAGAGAGAGAGATGGAACATCAAAGTATCATTGAAAGTTCAGAGCAGGAAACAAACCAGCCAAGGGATTCTTTAAAAAGGGATTTGATACAGGGAAAAAGTAGACATTTACAAACATTAGAAGGGCTGCATAACCTGGTATCAGGAGCCGCCACTGGAGCTGTTGAGTTTAAGGGCATCCCTGCATCTAGAAGCAGAAGTGGCTTCTGCTACTGCCTCCACTGCCGCCTCCACCACTGACTCTCATTTCTGGGAATCTGGTCACTCAGACAGTGAGTCTGGCCACCACAAAAGCCTCCAAACATGCATTTCTCCCACCACTGGCTTTGTCTGCCAGTGACATTATCAGCAGAAGATGGGCTCTGCTCAGTTTTGCCTTCTAGATCTCACTAGCATGACATAACCTGCACCATGAAGGTAGTTTTTAGATTTCTGACTTTCACCTAGAGAAGAGAAATTGCTCAGTCGTGTCCAACTCTTTGCAACCCCATGGACTGTAGCTCACCAGGCTCCTCGGTCCATGAGATTTTCCACGCATGAATACTGGAGTGGGTTGCCATTTCCTTCTCCAGGGGATCTTCCCGACCCAGGGATTGAACCCGGGTCTCCCGCGTTGTAGGCAGATGCTTTACCGTCCAAGCTACCAGGGAAGCCCTTTCACCTAGAAGGGGGATAGAATGAAGAGTTGAAAGAGCCACTCTGTAAAATCTACTACAGCTGATTTACATTGCTTTTTCTGAACTATTTGTAAAGAACATAAGAAGAGGGAGAAGAATTTCTGAGCCAGAATATTCAAAGGGAATAGTATGTGTTTTCATGCTTGAAGTAGGGAAGAGCTTGGTGGCTTTGAAAAATTGGAAGAGGCTGATGTGATGAGACCATTTCAGGTGAGGGTAGAGAGGTAAACAGATATTCAATCATGCAGGACTGTATAGCTTATGTTAAAATTTGTGGATTTTTCTCTTAAGAAAAGCATCAGAGGATGTGAGGCAGGAAAATGGTGTAACTTGACTTATGTTTTATAAAGCCCACTCTGACTATTTTGTGGCGAATATATTTATCAAGAGCAGTGGATGAACCAGGAAGAAATCAATAGTCTAGAAATCAATGAGAATATGGTGGCAGAGTGAAGATAGAAAGTAGACTGATAAGGGCCACGTTTCAGCATTTGTTATGGCAGAATGTGGCAGTGAATCAGTTGTCAGAGATGCCAGAATGGGTCTTAGCTATTTCATTACTTTATTCCTTCATTATTTATATAGCTCTATTACTTTATTGAGCTGTAAGTCTCTTTAGGAGAGAAGTTTGAGCAGCAGTTATTTTATCAGGGTGCAGTAGACTGTGCACAAGACTTTTTTCTTCCACGGGGGAGAGATTGAGAATGCCCCTCAAGTTTCTCAGTAGTGATGTGTCTATGCAGGCTTGCTTTGTTTTATTGTTCCGCTTAATTGAGGTGAGGTGAAGTCACTCAGTTGTGTCCGACTCTTTGTGACCCCATGGACTGTAACCTACTAGGCTTCTCTGTCCATGGGATTCTCCAGGCAAGAATACTGGAGTGGATTGCCATTTCCTTCTCCAGAGGATCTTCCCGACCCAGGGATCGAACCCAGGTCTCCTGCATTGGAGGCAGACACTTTAACCTCTAAGCCACCAGGAAGCCCATACCATGGGGTCTTTTGTTTGTGTGTTTGTTTTTAACAAACTGAAGGTTTGTAGCAACCCTGCCACAAGCAAGTCTATCAACACTATTTTCCAACAGTGCTCATTCACTTCATGTTTGTGTCATATTTTGGCAGATCTCACAATATTTTGTACTTTTTCATTATTGTCTATGTTTGTCATAGTGATCTGTGACCAGTGATCTTCGATGCTGCTATTACCGAAGGCTCAGATGGCGGTTAGCATTTTTTAACTAATAATAGCTACGTTGGTTCACAACTAAGTTGTGTCCAATTCTTTGTGACCCTATGGACTGTAGCCCTCCAGGCTCCTCTGTCCATGTGGATTCTTCAGACAAGAATACTGGAGTGGGTTGCCATGCCCTCCTTCAGGGTAACTTCCCAATCCAGGGATAAGACCCATGTCTCACGTCTCCTGCACTGACAGGAGGGTTCTTTACCACTGGTGCTACCTGGGAAAGCCAAGCATTTTTTAGCAATAGATTATTTTTTAATTAAGGTATGTTAATTCTTTTTTTAGACATAATGCTATTGCACACTTAATAGACTAAAGTATATTGTAAACATAACATATGGACTAGGAAACCAAAAAACTTGGGTGACTCTGAAAGCCAAGCATTTTTTAGCAATAGATTATTTTTTAATTAAGGTATGTTAATTCTTTTTTTAGACATAATGCTATTGCACACTTAATAGACTAAAGTATATTGTAAACATAACATATGGACTAGGAAACCAAAAAACTTGGGTGACTCACTTTATCACAGTACTCACTTGGTTGCAGTGGTCTGGACTCAGATCCATAGAGCCTGCCAGGTAAAGCCTGTACTTCAAAGGTTAAATCTCCTATAATGTAATTTTTGGGAAAAACAGAAAAGAAATAGAAAAATATTTACTGAAAAGGAGTTTGTTTCCTCTATATTAGTGTTTATGTTCTCAGGCTTTACTTACAAACAAGTCCTTGTGCATTTTGCTGAAATACAAAGCAAGTCACATAAAAGCAAGCAAAAAAAATTGCCCAACAATTTTAAAAAAGGAGAATCAGGAGAACCAAATCATTTTACATATAAAAATAATACCTGTGTCAAATGAGACCTTATTTCAGCGAGTGTCTACTATTGACTGCAGTAGCAAAAGCTCAGTTGGAGACAGTGATTACTATGACCTGTAGTCTGTTGGAGACTAGTGGAGAAGATAGGATTGAATTGTCTAAATGGTTCACCTGAAATTACAATTAATTATGACCCTCTTCAGGTTCTATAAATTTACATTACAGCTAATTTCTATTTAATTAAAAGGGAGCTGTGAAGCTTGTCAGAGGTCGCAAACCAGATTTTAACGATGCCTCTATATAAATAATTCATGTGGTGTCTAGAGCTAATGAGAGTATTTGCTGTGAATTCTCCAATGGCTCATTCAGTGAGACTAATATATAAGTAGATGTGTTTAGTTTTGCAATTACTTTTCCTAGAAGGATCCTTAGACTTATAGAAAGTAGCTTTTGGATCTCTTCTCTGATTTCCTTTCCTATTTCTGATTCCTTTTGGTGTTTCATTAACTTGTTTTAGTTGTGAATTAGCCTGGTATTGCTCATCTCCCAGGAATGTGAAACTGTAATTGCATTAGTTAATACAAAGTTGCATGGAAATGGGAAAAATCGTTGGTGGTTAAGGTTTGGTAAGATATATTTTCCAGAAAAACATCTATTTCTGCTTTATTGACTATGCCAAAGCCTTTGACTGTGTGGATCACAATAAACTGTGGAAAATTCTGAAAGAGATGGGAATACCAGACCACCTGACCTGCCTCTTGAGAAATCTGTATGTCTTTTCTCCTTTGCTTTTCGCCTCTCTTCTTTTCACAGCTATTTGTAAGGCCTCCCCAGACAGCCATTTTGCTTTTTTGCATTTCTTTTCCATGGGGATGGTCTTGATCCCTGTCTCCCGTACAATGTCACGAACCTCATTCCATAGTTCATCATGCACTCTATCTATCAGATCTAGGCCCTTAAATCTATTCCTTATTTCCACTGTATAATCATAAGGGATAATTATTATATAATAATCTATAATTATTATATAATAATCTATAATTATTATAAAATAATGAAGGTTTTAAATGTAGTGAATACCTGTCTCTTATACACATCTCTGTATTATATTTGCAGACACTTCTCCCACTTCTTGGGAAATAGGTGGGGAAACAGTGGAAACAGTGTCAGACTTTATTTTTTTGGGCTCCAAAATCACTGCAGATGGTGACTGCAGCCATGAAATTAGAAGACGCTTACTCCTTGGAAGAAAAGTTATGTCCAACCTAGATAGTATTTTCAAAAGCAGAGACATTACTTTGCCTACTAAGGTCCATCTAGTCAAGGCTGTGGTTTTTCCAGTGGTCTTGTATGGATGTGAGAGTTGGACTGTGAAGAGGGCTGAGCGCCGAAGAATTGATGCTTTTGAACTGTGGTGTTGGAGAAGACTCTTGAGAGTCCCTTCATCCAACCAGTCCATTCTGAAGATCAACCCTGGGATTTCTTTGGAAGGAATGATGCTAAAACTGAAACTCCAGTACTTTGACCACCTCATGTGAAGAGTTGACTCATTGGAAAAGACTCTGATGCTGGGAGGGATTGGGGGCAGGAGGAGAAGGGGACGACCGAGGATGAGATGGCTGGATGGCATCACGGACACGATGGACGTGAGTCTGAGTGAACTCCGAGAGATGGTGATGAACAGGGAGGTCTGGCGTGCCACGATTCATGGGGTTGCAAAGAGTTGGATACAACTGAGCGACTGAACTGAACTGAACTGAAGATATATTTGGAGTATCAGAGGAGTCAAGAAGAGGGCTTAGCATGTACTTTTTAATACTATAGGACTCTGCCAAAGAGCACCAGTAATGGCTAGAAACTTGCGTGTTTGCTGTTTTAATTATAGTGGTTGTTTCATTGGCCTTTGATATTAAATTCTGTTACCCTTGTTGCCTATAAATGATGGCAGTGGTTGTAACATTTCTTTTGTTTCACAACTCTTTTAGGATTGCTAAGATTGGAGCCATGCTAGTTCCTCTGTTAAGATTTATCCTCTTATCTATATCACTACTAACATGGTTATCCTATAGATTAAGGATAACCTATAGATTAAGGTTATTCAATAGATTAAACCAAGAATTTTTTTCCTTTTACTTAGAATTTTCCCCTAATTAGGCTAATGACCAGCTGTGATTATGCACCATGTGTCACTCATTTTCTGACTGTATTCTAGCTGCTGCTGCTGCTGCTGATTCGCTTCAGTCGTGTCCGACTCTGTGGAATCCCATAGGCAGCAGCCCACCAGGCTCCTCTGTCCACAGGATTCTCTAGGCCAGAATATGGAGTGGGTTGCCATTTCCTTCTCCAGACTCTATTCTAGAGTTAGTCACAAAGTTGTCATTCTTAAAACTTCCATAATCAGTGAATTTTACAAATCTCTTCCAGATTTAATTCATTTCTAAAGTGAAAGGTGATTTTCATTCTTGTATATCTCTTCTGTATCAGGGAGAACTGAAACAGATTAGCTTTCTAGGGAAGCAGTTTGTTTTCTTTGTCCACACATATTTTGTCAGTCTGATAGACCTATTATTCAGTAGACAATAATATTCTTTATAATATACACAGTAATAGAATAATTATATAAACTTTCTCTTCTTTGTTTTCAGTATTTTATTACTATTCTACTTAGTACATTTTTTCCCATGTCTTTGATTTAAAGGTCATTCTTTAAACCATATTTCTTCCTCCCACTCACAGGATTACCTGAATAGAATTTTTAGTACTTAAAATGAGCTGTTCAAGCATTTGACTTGATGGAGCTGAGAAGGCAAGGTTGTGGTGGGGGATGAATATGCCAGAAATTCAGTACAGTTTGAAAGACTTCTAATTGTAAATAAACAGTGCACTTTAAAGAGTCTTACTTTCTCAGCATAATCCCTCACTTATAATATTGTGATAACTTAAAATTTATTTACCTGTTAAATTTAAATTGCATGTTGATACTTCTGTTGCTTTTATTTACCTGGTACTCCTCTCTGCTTCATTATGGGAGAGGAACTGCATAGTAGGAGGGTTTTCACCATACAATACAAGGAGCATGAAGAACATGGATCTATTGGGAATGATTAGGGAAAGTCTCCCAGGAAATGAGGGGGCAAATGATCAATGGAGGAGTTTTCTAGGCTTTCACTTTAAACATTTCAGTATTTTTTTCTCTTACAGGGCATATTAGATATTTTACAATGGTCAAGTCTAAACATAAATGTATTACCTTAAAAAAAAACAAAACTGATCCCAAATGAAAATCTAAATTTTAACAGATATGAAGACAATACTTGTTCTATATTTTATCATTATTGTTTACCTAAAACAAATATACACATAAAAATACCTTGTTTTCTGAGGTATGTTTATAGATTATTATCTGTAAATGTCTATTTATAGAAGATGTGACATTCTAAACTTAAAATTCTTAAGAAATTTCACATATTAATTAAAAGATACTTGAGTATTTGGTTGGGTTATCTTTGACATATGTTAATATATACCCTTCTTTATCTCTTTAAGAACTCTCATCTTAACCTCCTTTTAATTTTAAGGTTTTATTAATAAAACTAATAGCCATTATCAATTAATTGTTTACCATATGACAGAAAGAAAAGAAAGTGCTAGTCACTCAGTTGTGTCCAGCTCTTTGTGACCCCATGGAATGTAGACTGTCAGGCTTCTCTCTCCAAGGAATTCTCTAGGCAAGAATACTGGAGTGGGTTGCCACTCCCTTCCCCTGGGGATCATCCCAACTGAGGGATCAAACAGAGTCTCCCACACTGCAGGCAGAATCTTTAACTGCTCTAAAATACTTTTACTTACTCTAATTATCACAACAACATTGTAGTTAAGTCCTGTTTTTAATTGATATTTTGCAAAGAACATTACAATAGGCAGAAAGGTTAAGCAACATGGCATGGCCGCACCACTCGTAAGTAACAGAAGCAAAATTCAAATCCAGAGAGCCTTTCTCCACAGTCCTTATCCTTCATTCTGCTGCTTACTGGCTTATTGAATTGCAGTGTTGGCATTTTATGTCAGTCAGAAATATTTAGCAAACACTTACTGTGTGTTCATCCCTAGTGGCTCAGTTGTTAAAGAATCTGCCTGCAATGCAGGAGACCCTGGTTTAGTCCCTGGGTTGGGAAGATCCTCTGGAGAAGAAAATGGCAACCCACTCCAGTAGGCTTGCCTGGGGAATTCTATGGACAGAGGAGCCAGGCAAGTTACAGTCCATGTGATCTCAGAGTCTTATGTTGTATCAAAGGGTTGGGAGTCTAATGGAAACGTACTGAAATAGGCACACAGAAAAACTATGATTGCAAGTCAGGGATCTACAGTAGGAACATAGATTCCTGTATGAGCAGTGGGAATGGAAAGATTACTCTGGGAGGAATTCAAGTTAGTTTTATAGAGGAAATTATGTTGTTGGGCTTTTAGGTTTCAAGGAAGGTGTCTGTGAGGTCTAAAGGATAGATTTAGGCAGAATGTGGAGGAATATGAATGACACACTAACAAGCTGAGACATTAGGTCATAGCAAGTGAATAGCATAATAATGTCTGTGTTTTACACATAAAATGATAGTAGCTAGTGTGAATTAAAAGTAACTTATTTGGTTTGGAGAAATGGAAATGTCAGAAGATGAGTTTTCATCAGCATGGCAGATAACAAATATGTGCCCATCTTTCCCTCCCTTTCCAATCCTCAGAAACTATGGGAGATGTATTTTATCTTGTTTTATTTAAAAGAGGAAATCTCCAGCCAAGCTGGAAAACAAGAAAGAGTGCTTACCGTTAGCAGGCCGTCAACTTCGAAAGGCAAAAGCGGGTAGGATTGGACTGTTAAGGAGAAGCCTACTCTAAAGCATGCAGGAGAGGCCTGCTCAGAAGGGGCAGGGTATCTGACTGTATATCAGATGATGTGGACACGATGCCCAGGGGGGGCATTAGCAGGACGATGGGTGAGGAGGCTGCATGAAGAGCAGCAGAATCCACCAGCCATGTCCCCTTTGCTTGCTTATGCTGAGCAGAGGACACCTTATGTGTGTCCTCACAGCCCAAGGCCATGAGTGTGGGGCTTTAGCTAGAGGTAATGTGGTGGGTAGGTAGCTAGTGACACCCGGGAAAAGTGAGAAGTCCCGTCTCCTTAAGAAAAACAATGAGCAAACCTTATATGTTGGTATTTCCCTGCCCTCTGTGACAGGTAGAGAATTCCAAAGATAAGGAGTCAGGAGTTCCAACCATTTGCGATTAATTCATACCATAAAGAAGACACCAAATACAACAAACGTAATCAACACCTAGTCAGTCAGTCAGTTCAATCGCTCAGTCGTGTCCGACTCTTTGCGACCCCATGAATCGCAGCACGCCAGGCCTACCTGTCCATCACCAACTCCCAGAGTTCACTCAAACTCATGTCCATCGAGTCAGTGATGCCATCCAGCCATCGCATCCTCTGTTGTCCCCTTCTCTTCCTGCCCCCAATCCCTCCCAGCATCAGGGTCTTTTCCAATGAGTCAACTCTTCGCATGACGTGGCCAAAATATTGGAGTTTTAGCTTCAGCATCAGTCCTTCCAATGAACAGCCAGGGCTGATCTCCTTTAGGATCGACTGGTTGGATCTCCTTGCAGTCCAAGAGACTCTCAAGAGTCTTCTCCAACACCACAGTTCAAAAGCATCGATTCTTTGGCGCTCAGCTTTCTTCACAGTCCAACTCTCACATCCATACATGACCACAGGAAAAACCATAGCCTTGACTAGACAGACCTTTGTTGGCAAAGTAGTATCTCTGCTTTTCAATATACTATCTAGGTTGGTCAAAACTTCCCTCCCAAGGATTAAGCGTCTTTTAATTTCATGGCTGCAGTCACCATCTGTAGTGATTTTGGAGCCCAAAAAAATAAAGTCTGACACTGTTTCCACTGTTTCCCCATCTATTTCCCATGAAGTCATGGGACCAGATGCCATGATCTTCATTTTCTGAATGTTGAGCTTTAAGCCAACTTTTTCACTCTCCTCTTTCACTTTCATCAAGAGGCTTTTTAACTCCTCTTCACTTTCTGCCATAAGGGTGGCGTCATCTGCATATCTGAGGTTATTGATATTTCTCCCAGCAATCTTGATTCCAGCTTGTGCTTCTTCCATCCCAGCATTTCTCATGATGTACTCTGCATATAAGTTAAATAAGCAGGGTGACAATATACAACCTTGACGTACTCCTTTTCCTATTTGGAGGCAGTCTGTTGTTCCATGTCCAATTCTAACTGTTGCTTCCTGACCTGCATATAGGTTTCTCAAGAGGCAGGTTAGGTGGTCTGGTATTCCCATCTCTTTCAGAATTTTCCAGTTTATTGTGATCCACACAGTCAAAGGCTTTGGCATAGTCAATAAAGCAGAAATAGATGTTTTTCTGGATTTTCTGGAACTCTCTTGCTTTTTCCATGATCCAGCGGATGTTGGCAATTTGATCTCTGGTTCCTCTGCCTTTTCGNCAGTTTATTGTGATCCACACAGTCAAAGGCTTTGGCATAGTCAATAAAGCAGAAATATATGTTTTTCTGGAACTCTCTTGCTTTTTGGTTATGTCCAATTCTGTGAGACCCCAGGACGGCAGCCTTCCAGGTTCCTCCGTCCCTGGGATTCTCCAGGCAAGAACACTGTAGTGGGTTGCCATTTCCTTCTCCAGTCCATGAAAGTCAAAAGTGAAAATGAAGTCACTCAATCGTGTCCAACTCTGTGCGACCCCATGGACTATAGCCCATCAGGCTCCTCCATCCATGGGATTTTCCAGGCAAGACTACTGGAGTGGGGTGCCATTGCCTTCTTCTACTATATACATATATATGTATATATGTACATATATATATATATTTAAAGTAAAAGCAACAAAGAACAAGTCAAAGAAACAAATCCAACATGGACACAGAATTGGCTCTTCCCTATATCGTTGTCTCTAAATATGGAGAATGTACCTTACAATCTGGAGCTCTGAGGGTTAGGGCTTAATTAAATATGAGTTTCTTTTCATAGTTGTGTTTTTGAGAAGAGGAAGCTGAAAGTGCAGTCAAGGTATAGCAATTGACTATTTGTAGAATTGGTAGACTCCTCAAAATAAGCCGTGCAGTACAAAAATTGGGAAAGGAATTTGTATGTACAGCATGACCCCAATTCTATGATAAAATAGTGTATTTTCTTATAGTGAATATTAAGAGGTTTTTCCACTAGATTAAATTTAAGATTTTTTTTTCATTCTACTTCTCTATTTTTAACACAAATTGTACCTTATGTGATTGAAAAAGTACACACTACAGTCAATGATTTTCCTGAAAACCTGTCTCCTTTATTTTGCATATACTTCATTATGGGGCTCAAATTTCCACTCTCAGTGAAATTAGGAAGAAAAGATAATTTGTCAGTTAAGCTTATATATTCCTTTCATTTGAAAAGATATATGCACCATTATGTTCATAGCAGCAGTTCACAATAGCCAGGACATGGATGCAGCCTAAATGTCCATTCACAGAGGAATGGATAAAGATGTGGCATGTGAAATATTGTTGTTTAGTAACTAAGTTGTGTCCAAATCTTTGCAACTCAGTGGACTGTAGGCTCCTCTGTCCATGGGATTTCCCAGACATGAATACCGGCATGGTTTGCCAATTTCTTCTCCAGGGGATCTTCCTGTCCCAGGAATATTACTCATCCATTAAAAAAAAAAAAAAAAAAAGAATGAAATTATCCCATTGGCAGTAACGTGGCTGGACCTGAAGATTATCATACTAAGTGAAGTAAGTCAGAAAAGGAAATACATATACCATAAGGTATCACTTATATGTGTAATCTAAAATATGACGCAAATGAATTTAATCTATGAAACAGAATAGACAGAGAATAGACTTGTGGTTGCCAGTGGGGAGGTGGGCTGGCAGAGGGATGGATTGGAAACTTGGGATTAGCAGATGCAAGCTATTATATGTAGAATGGATAAACGATAATGTCCTACTGCATAGCACAGGGAGCTAAATTCAATATTTTTTTAATAAACCATAATAGGAAAGAATATGAAAAAGCCATTTTGCTATATATCACACACTAACACAACAAACAATTTTATTTTTTTTAACTCCCTTCCTTCCCCTTTAAGACAAATGCCTCTGTGTTGGAAGGGTAACTACCTGATATTAGTGGCCACTCTAAGGAAGTGGGTAATGGCTGTGTTACAGTATCCTTCCCCACTCCCCACCCCCCAACCCCACCACACTCCAAGATGGAACTAGGGAGCTTAGCAGGTGGAAACTTGCTCCCCTTGCCACCTAGCCCCCAGCCTCACTGAAAGGACAAGGCTATTTCCATGCCTTGGCCCCTGCCTTGGGGAACTCCATGAGGTCACATCAAATCGCTGAGATTCAGTATCAGGCTTCTTCAGTATCTTCTATTTGGTCTGAATGGTCCAGAGCCCACCGTGAGGCTCCCAGGCTCCCTTGCACAGGAGGTGGCACCTGTCATGCTGTAGGAGCTGGACTTCATTATCTGCTCACTTTGTGGGTCCTGCAGTACCGACTCTATGCTCCCTCTCCTCGTTTCTGCTCCTCCCTTCCCCTCTCTCTCTCTTTCCTCTCCGAGTGGGACCTGGGCAGCAGCTTTTTTTCAGAGCCCAAATCTCTGCAAGAATGGTGAGTTGCTTTTTTTTTTTTTTTTTTTTTTAAGATTTTATGCACAGTTGAGGTTATAAGTACAGGCATATGTCAGAGATACTGCAGGTCAGGTTCCAGATCATCATAATATAAAAGAATGTCACAATAAAGTGAGTCAGGTGAATCTTTTACTTTCCCAGTGCATGTAAAAGTTTTGTATACACTCTATTGTAGTCAATTAAGTGTGCATTATGCCTAAAAGTGGAGAAGGCAATGGCAACCCACTCCAGTACTCTTGCCTGGAAAATCTCATGGATGGAGGAGCCTGGTGGGCTATAGTCCATGGGGTCGCACAGAGATGGACACGACTGAGTGACTTCATTTTCACTTTTCACTTTCATGGACTGGAGAAGGAAATGGCAACCCACTACAGTGTTCTTGCCTGGAGAATCCCACGATGGGGGAGCCTGGTGGGCTGCTGTCTATGGGGTCGCACAGAGTTGAACACAACTGAAGCGACTTAACAGTAGCAGTAGCATATGCATATAGCAAATACCTGCTTGACGGCTCGGGGGCTTCCCAGGGGACACTAGTAGTAAAGAACTCACCTGCCAACGCAGGAGACATAAAAGGTCCAATCTCTTGGTCGGGAAGATCCCTGGAGGAGGGAATGGCAACTCACTCCAATATTCTTGCCAGGAGAATTCCATGGACAGAGGAGCATGGAATATACACATATACACACACTTCATCTCCAAGCATTTTAGTGCGAGAATGAACTTTTGGCTACATCTTTTCTCACTCCCCTTTCCCGAGTTTCAGAAAGGTCATTATTTGAATAAGACTATGCTTAGTCACTCAGTTGTGTCTGACTCTTTGCGACCCACCAGGCTCCTCTGTCCATGGAATTTTCCAGGCAAGAATATTGGAGTGGGTTGCCATTCCCTTCCCCAGGGATCTTCCTGGCTCACAGATTGAACCTTTTATGCCTCCTGTATTGGCAGTTGAGTTCTTTACTACTGGTGTACCCTAGGAGGCCCCCAAGCCATCAAGCAGCTATTTGCTATTATAAGCATACATAATAGCCTGCCTCAGAGAATGTTGTCCCTCTGCCTGACTGGTAAACTAAAATGCCTTTGTTCAGTTCACAGAGAGATAATTGGACCCTGCCCATCTATGCATAGCTGCAAGAAGGGACTTTACACATTCATCCCGAGTCCCGCCATTCCTAGAGCTGCTTTATAAGACTGAGGGCCCTTTTTACTTTTCTTCCACATTGCCTCTCCCTCTCTATTCTGCCTTTTAATTTAGTTCCTCACTACTTGTCTCTCTCTGGTTCTATGAAATAACTTGTCATCCAGACTCCAGGAAGATGGTTATTCTGAGACTTCAGTCTGCATCTTATTGGTGACTTGGTGTTCTGAATAAAGTCATATTCCTTGCCTCAACACTTCATCTCTTGGATTTATTGGCCTGACATGCTGTGACCAAAGGAAGCTTGGACTCAGTAACAATAGGGTCTTCACAAGGCTAATTAATTTAAAAGGAGGCAATGCCATGGACCTTGATCTAACATGACTTGCTTAAATATAAGAGCAAAGTTGGAACAGAAATATACATAGTGAAGGCAATGTGAAGACACAGGGTGAACAAAGCCCTCTACAAACCATGGGAATGATGCTGAAAGCTCTTCTCTGTACTAGTGCCAAATTGAAACTCAGAGAGCAGTGTTTTGGATTGAGTAAAAAAAGAGTAGCTTTATTGCTTTGCTTTTGGAAAAGACTGTGAAAAGACTGTGATGCTGGGAGGGATTGGGGGCAGGAGGAGAAGGGAACGACAGAGAATGAGATGGCTGGATGGCATCACTGACTCAATGGACATGAGTCTGAGTGAACTCTGGGAGTTGATGATGGATAGGGAGGCCTGGAGTGCTGCGATTCACAGGGTCACAAAGAGTCGGACACAATTGAGCGACTAAACTGAACTGAACTGAACTGAAGCAAAGGGGGACACAGTGGACTGCTGCCCTTGAAAACTATGAGTCCCAACCCAGGAGAATTCTATGAAGAGTTTTATATTAAGGGTTAAAGGGTGGGGTTGCTGACAAGATTAGGATGTATCCAAAGCCTGGATCTCATCTCAGGTGGTAAGTCTCTAATGTTTAATAGCTGAGTTTCTCTGGCCTCTTTAATTTTGTCTTCCCCTCCTTCAATTAGCAACTGTTTGAATCTGCCCCTTGGAGCTCAGGGAAAGTCAAAGAGGCTAGAGTCTTGACTACAAGAAATGTGGGACAAAAAGGTTTTCATGCCCAGAAGCCCCACAGAGTCCTTCTCAGTTTCAGAAAGTTCTTCACTCAACAAACTTCTGTAGGAACTAACCTTACAAACATTTTGATCTGGGACTTCTTAGTCTCCAAAACTATGAGAAACATTTCTGCTAGCCAGTCTGGTATTTTCTTACTGCAGCCCTAGCAAACTATGCAGGCATTTATGAAAAACTTAAATGATTTTCTCATAAGAGCTGAAATAAGACCGTGTATACTCCCAACGTTTCTATTTAACATTGCAACAGAGCTTATCTCACCCCCAAACTAGTACAATTAAGCTAAAAAATTCTAAAAAGCATATGAATAATAAAAGAAGTAATATTCTACTTACAGATAACACAACTGGGTTTGTAGGCAACATTGAAGAATCTACAAAACAGCTATTAGCACTAATACATGAATTTAGTAGGGTCACAAATTATAAGGTGAACATAGAAAATTAATTATATTTGCCAACACTGGTAATAAATATTTGGAAATTATATCATTCACAATAACATTAAAATGCACAATATACATGGATGCTGCTGCTGCTAAGTTGCTTCAGTCATGTCTGACTCTGCAACCTCATGGACTGTAGCCCAGAGGCTCCTCCATAAATGGGATTAGCCAGGCAAGAGTACTGGAGTGGGGTGCCATTGCCTTCTCCGATATACATGGATACATTTAACTAAATATGAGCAAGACATTGTTAAAACTGCAAAATATTGTTACAAGATTAAAGAACACATACATATGAATGAAGACACTGCACTGTATTAATGGAGCAAAAGACTTTACAGTGTTAAGAGTGTAATTCTCCAGTCAGTTCAGTTCAGTTGCTCAGTCGTGTCCAACTCCTTGCAACCCCATGAATCTCAGCATGCCAGGCCTCCCTGTCCATCACCAACTCTCGAAGTTCATTCAAACTCACTCTGTCATCCCCTTTTCCTCCTGCCCCCGACCCTCCCAGCATCAGAGTCTTTTCCAATGAGTCAACTCTTCACATGAGGTGGCCAAAGTACTGGAGTTTCAGCTTTAGCATCATTCCTTCCAAAGAAATCCCAGGGCTGATCTCCTTTAGAAAGGACTGGTTGGATCTCCTCGCAGTCCAAGGGACTCTCAAGAGTCTTCTCCAACACCACAGTTCAAAAGCACCAGTTCTTTGGCGCTCAGCTTTCTTCACAGTCCAACTCTCACATCCATACATGACTACTGGAAAAACCATAGCCCTGACTAGACAGACCTTAGTCGGCAAAGCAATGTCTCTGCTTTTTAATATGCTACCTAGGTTAGTCATAACTTTTCTTCCAAGGAGTAAGCGTCTTTTATTTTTGTGGCTGCAATCACCATCTGCAGTGATTTTGGAGCCCCCTCAAAAAATGTCTGAAACTGTTTCCACTGTTTCCCTATCTATTTCCCATGAAGTGATGGGACCAGATACCATGATTTTAGTTTTCTCAATGTTGAGCTTTAAGCCAAATTTTTCACTCTCCTCTTTCACTTTCATCAAGAGGCTTTTTAGTTCTCCTTCACTTTCTGCCATAAGGATGGTGTCATCTGCATATCTGAGGTTATTGATATTTATCCTGACAATCTTGATTCCAACTTATGATTCTTCAAGCCCAGCATTTCTCATGATGTACTCTGCATATAGTTAAATAAGCAGGGTGACAATATAGAGCCTTGATGTACTCCTTTTCCTATTTGGAACCAGTCTGTTGTTCCATGTCCAGTTCTAACTGTTGCTTCCTGACCTGCACATAGGTTTCTCAAGAGGCAGGTCAGGTGGTCTGGTATTCCCATCTCTTTCAGTATTTTAGATATAGACTTAACTAAGTCCCAAATATAATCCAATAATGCTTTTAAAGAACTTATCAAATATATTCTAAGATACATATGAAAATGTAAGGGAAATAGAAGAGCCTAAACAGTTAAAGTGTAAAGGACACAGAAGACTGATTTTTCCTGATTCACGGCTCATTATATTAGTCAGAAAAAGTGTGGTATTTAAGAAGGGTAGACATATAGAAGAGTGGGACAAAACAGAGAATTGAGAAATGAACATGCACATACTAAGCTAAATGATTTTTGCCAAAGGTAGCAAAAGCTTTTCAATGGAAAAGTGATCATTTTTCCAATAAACTATACTGGGGAAATTGAGAAAAAAAAAAAAAAAGAAATGCTTAAAACTGAAACTTTAAATGAATCACGGACCTAAACATAAGTGGTAAACTTTAAAAGTTATATAAGAACACTTAGAAAAAAGGAATCATTTTGACTTTGAATTAGGAAAGATTAAAATGAGGGACAAAAAGAATGAACTCTAATTTAAAATAGAGCTAGCCTAAACTTTATCAATATTAAAAAAGGTTGATTTTCAAAAGATATATCAGGAAGATCCCTTGGAGGAGGCCATGGCAACCCACTCTCTGTCTCTTATACACATCTAGATGTGTATAAGAGACAGGGGTAAAAAATTATATCAATAATGCATGAATAAAACTTAAGTTCAATAAAAAGACCAACCCACATTCAAAAAAAAAATTGACAAGTTAAGAAATAAATACACATAACTTTAAGACAGACTAAAGGAGAAAAAAATTTAAATCACAGAATGGATGATTTTTAATACAATTATTTAAAAGGATTTGTTTTTAGATTATATAAACATTTTACAGATCATTAAGGTGGAACAAAAGGAAGAAAAGAACAATGATGAAACAGGAAGGAAATGGCTCAAAGGTCTGAAGAGCCAACTCACAAAAATAGAAAAGCCAATACTTAGTCCACAAATGAAAATGTCTTCAACGTTAACTACGGTTTAGGAGAAAGCAAATTAACATTATAGTATGACATATCTTTATACATACTAGCATAACTAACACAAAACATATAATTCCAAGGTATTTTGTTAGGGGAACAAACAAAAGCATGTACACATTTCTGGCAATAGCACAAATTTGAATCATTAAAAAGTGCTTTGAATTATCCACATTGAAGATATATGCCTATCCTAGGCATACATGTAAAAGAAATATTTAAATATATTCACTAAAATACATGCCCAAGAATGTCATAACTTTGCAATATGTAATAGCTAAAAAATGGAAATTTCCAAAGTCCTAATCAAGAACAAAAGGGATAAATCGTGGTATCATCATGTGCATATCATATGACTGATTACTATATACCAATTAAACTAAACAAAATATTGATGTAAACAACATTTATGAACAACATATGCTAATAAAAATGCATAAAAGAGAACCTGTCTGACTTCATTCATCTAAAATTAAAGAGGAGGAAAATCTAATATGCGATGGTAGAAATAAAAATAGTGGCTACTAGTTACCTTTGGGCAGCCCAACAAGGGGGACAGGGAATGGGGACGTTTCTAGAATGGCAGTAATATAATATTCTGTGTGTGTGTTTATGTGTATATTTTTTTTAATTTCAGTAATTTTACAGGTGTATTTACCTCTGAAACTTATCAAACTGTGACTTTATGATTTCTGTACTTTTCTCTAGTCATGTTTTATAATAATAATAAAAAAGAGCAATCTAACAAAAAATCGTGATCATTGTAATACTGTCAGGCTATACAATGAGAGAGACTATGACAGAAATACAGAATACTGGAAAAGCGAATAAACAATTATAATGTGTTGCTTTTTGGCTATAACTCAACATTTTAAAAATCAAATCAATTTATCATGTTAAATTGCATATCCAAGAGAGCTGAATATTTGTTGGGTGCTTCCCAAATATATTTGAGATTAACCAATTTAGGGAATAATAAGATATATAGAGGAAATAGATTATTTTAATAACTGTAAACATATTGTGCTATGTCGCTCAGTCATATATGACTACGACCCCATGGAATGCAGCCCATCAGGCTCCTTTGTCCATGGGGATTCTACAGGTAAGAATACTGGAGTGGGTTGTTATGTTGTTCTCCAGGGGAATCTTCCCATCCCAGTGATCAAATCCAGGTCTCCCTCATTGCAGGTGAATTCTTTACCATCCAAACCACCAAGGATTAGTTTATAAAGATTAGTTTATAATTTGTTATATGTTGTCCTATATAAGTATGGCATATTGGTGTACCATAAACTTAGATATGATAAAAGGGTCTTTGTAAATATTGTGATGTTCTATAGTCTAATAATGGTAAGATTAAGATTTCCTGAATATTGGAAGAAGGAAATATTTAAAATTCCTCAAATTAGACTATAGCTACATTGAATTATCTTTAGATAGCAGCACATAACATTTGATAGTTCAAGGAAATTTCTTTTTACCATTTCCAGTTACAAAATATTCAAGTACTACATAGATAAACGGGCTTCCCTGGTGGCTCAGAGGTTAAAGCGTCTGCCTCCAATGTGGGAGACCTGGGTTCGATCCCTGGGTTGGGAAGATCCTCTGGAGAAGGAAATGGCAACCCACTCCAGTATTCTTGCCTGGAGAATCCCATGGATGGAGGAGCCTGGTAGGCTGCAGTCCACGGGGTCGCAAAGAGTCGGACACGACTGAGCAACTTCACCTCACATAGATAAACAGTAATATTAGATCTTTCATGCAATATCGATGAACCCACTTACTCAGACAGTAAAGAATCTGCCTGCAATGCAGGAGACACAGGTTTGATCCCTTGGTCAGGAAGATCCCCTGGAGAAGGAAATGGCAGCCCAGAAAGGATATTCTTGCCTAGAAAAATCCCATGAACACAGGAGCCTGGCAGGCTAAGGTTCATAGATTCATAAAAAGTTGGACTTGACTGAGCGACTAAGCACATACACTTCTATGAACCCACTTACTCTGTAAAGGTCTTGGGAAGTAAGGGGTGACAGTACTTAGACTGATTTTTCTAACTCTGCTGCATTCTGTGTTGTGAAGCTACAAAGCAAGCATAAACAATGTTTTTACTGAATTCTAAAACTAGACTTCCTAACAATTTTCCTTCTCAATCAAGCTTAAAAAACATCCATTCAAATGTCCAGGGATTGTTTTTGTAACTTAAATATCTTCCCAATATTTATGAAATGAGCTTAAGTTATATAAACTCAATGCATAAATTAATTTGTGATTTATGTGAAGTATAAAATAGCAAGTTTTTTTTTTTTTAATTAGGCCACTAGTCTCGAATGTAAGCATAGTAAAATGCCGCAAAACATCCATTTTATTCAGCGTAATGAAAATAACATTGTTACTATATTTTGTATACAATTTGTGTAACTCAAAACTAATCTTTTAGGGATGCTATAGGAAAGTAAGCTTTTAAAGTAAGGTATACCAGTAAGCTTTTATTTTTTGTATATATTGCAATTAAGCATGGCCAAAATTATCCAATTTACTCAAAACAGATCAGAAGTTATTGTAGCAAGGTATAAACACATATTTAGTAGAAGAAGTTATCTGGTGACTTTTGTTTACATATATTTTCTTAATGAATAGGTATTACTATCTACCAGAAACACAGTAGTTAATCTCTTTTCTATTAAAACATTCTGAACAAAGGATAAAGGGACTTAGCATTTATGAAGTGTTTTACATTTATCAGGCACAAGGATATACTTCATATAAATGAATGTTGTTTATTCTGTATAACATTACTGGAGTGGGGTGCCATTGCCTTCTCCAATATGTGTATATATATGTGTGTGTGTATATATATATATACCACACTTGAGCATATGGGTTTCCCAGGTGGCTCTAGTAGTAAAGAAGCCACCTGTCAACCTGTCAGTGCAGGAGATCTAAGAGGCCTGTGTTCAACCCCTGCATTAGGAAGATCCCTTGGAGGAAGCCATGGCAACCCACTCTAGTGTTCTTGTCTGAAGAATCCCATAGACAGAGGAGCCTGGCAGGCTATAGTCCATGGAGTCCCAAAGAGTCAGACACAACTCAAGCGACTTAACAAGCACGCACACACCTACTATTAGTGACTACAATATGAAACCACAGAACAAACCAAATCAAAAACTTGACAGAATCAAGAATCAGCCATGGTTTGGAGACTTGAACACTTACACATTTCTTATTTTTTCTAACTGAATAATTTGACACGTAATATTTGTTTATGTTTAATATTGTACAATGTGTCACATATATTATAATAAGATTTTTGATGTGGTAATAATTATCACATTACACAATTATAATTGACTTCCCTGGTAGCTCAGATGGTAAAGCGTCTGCCTACAATGCGGGAGACCTGGATTCAATTCCTGGGTCAGGAAGATCTCCTGGAGAAGGAAATGGCAACCCACTCCAGTATTCTTGCCTGGAGAATCCCATGGATGGTGAAGCCTGGTAGGCTACAGTCTATGGGGTCGCAAAGAGTCAGACACGACTGAGCGACTTCACCTTCACCTTCACAATTATAAAGCAGAGATCAATGCAAAGAAATAGAGGAAAACAATAGCATGGGAAAAACTAGAGATCTCTTCAAGAAAATCAGAGATACCTAGGGAACATTTCATGCAAAGATGGGCTCGATAAAGGACAGAAATGGTATGGACCTAACAGAAGCAGAAGATATTAAGAAGAGGTGGCAAGAATATACAGAAGAACTGTACAAAAAAGATCTTGATGACCCGGATAATCACAATGGTGTGATCACTCATCTAGAGCCAAATATCCTGGAATGTGAAGTCAAGTGGGCCTTAGAAAGCATCACTAGGAACAAAGCTAGTGGAGCTGATGGAATTCCAGGTGAGCTATTTCAAATCCTAAAAGATGATGCTGTGAAAGTGCTGCACTCAATATGCCAGCAAATATGGAAAACTCAGCAATGGACACAGGACTGGAAAAGGTCAATTTTCATTCCAATCCCAAAGAAAGGCAATGCCAAAGAATACTCAAACTACCGCTCAATTGCACTCATCTCACACGCTAGTAAAGTGATGCTTAAAATTCTCTAAGCCAGGCTTCAGTAATGTGTGAACCTTGAACTTCCAGATGTTCAAGCTGGTTTTAGAAAAGGCATAGGAACCAGAGATCAAATTGCCAACATCCGCTGGATCATGGAAAAAGCAAGAGAGTTCCAGAAAAACATCTATTTCTGCTTTATTGACTATGCCAAAGTTTTTGACTGTGTGGATCCCAATAAACTGTGGAAAATTCTGAAAGAGATGGTAATACTAGACCACCTGACCTGCCTATTGAGAAAGCTGTATACAGTTCAGGAAGAAACAGTTAGAACTGGACATGGAATGACAGACTTGTTCCAGGTAGGAAAAGGAGTATGTCAAGGCTGTATATTGTCACCCTGCTTATTTAAAGTATATGCAGAGTACATCATGAGAAACGCTGGGTTGGAGGAAGCACAAGATGGAACCAAGATTGCCAGGAGAAATTTAAACACCTCAGATATGTAGACAACACCACCCTTATGGCAGAAAGTGAAGAAGAACCAACAAGCCTCTTGATGAAAGTGAAAGAGGAGAGTGAAAAAGTTGACTTAAAGCTCAACATTCAGAAAACTAAGGTTATGGCATCTGGTCCCATCACTTCATGGGAAATAGATGGGGAAACAGTGGCTGACTTTATTTTTCTGGGCTCTCAAATCACTGCAGATGGTGATTGCAGCCATGAAATGAGAAGACGCTTACTCCTTGAAAGGAAAGTTATGACCAAACAGGCAGCATATTAAAAAAGCAGAGACATTACTTTGTCAACAAAGGTCCGTCTAGTCAAGGCTATAGTTTTTCCAGTGGTCATATATGGATGTGAGAGTTGGACTATAAAGAAAGCTGAATACCAAAGAATTGATGCTTTTGAACTGTGGTGTTGGAGAAGACTCCTGAGAGTCCCTTGGACTGCAAGGAGATCCAACCAGTCCACTCTAAAGGTGATCAGTCCTGGGTGTTCATTGGAAGGACTGATGTTGAAGCTTAAACTCCAATACTTTGGCTACCTGATGTGACGAGCTGACTCATTTGAAAAGACAGTGATGCTGAGAAAGATTGAGGGCAGGAAGAAAAGGGGTCAACAGAGGATGAGATGGTTGGATGGCATCACCGTTTCAAAGGACATGGGTTTGGGTGGACTCTGGGAGTTGGTGATGGACAGGGAGGCCTGGTGTGCTGTGGTTCATGGGGGTCACAAAGAGTCGGACATGACTGAGCAGCTGAACTGAACTGATTACTGTTTATACTCAAGATATTGTGCATTATGTCTCTATTTATTATTTAGTGTTCATTTCTTATACATTTCTAGCTAGAATTCAAAATAGTATAGCCACTTTGGAGAACAGTGTGAAACCTTGTTTCAAAGCTAAAACTATTTCCACCCAGTTATCTCAAAAGTCCTTTTAATAGAAAAGAAAACATGACCATAGAAACTGTGTACTTTATTGTGCATAGCAACATTGTTTGAATTAACCAAAAACTGGGGTCAGCCAAGTGGCCATCAACTTATGAACATAAAATTGAATTTAATGGAGCATAACTTGACAATAAAAAAGAACAAACTACTGATATGTATATATATATATATGATATATATCAATCTTGAAATAATTTCAGATGTTGAACATATGAAATTACATACTTTGTAATTCCATTTTATGATTTGTTTAAATGATAAAGCAATAGTGAAGTAAAGTAGAACTGTAGTTTTCATGAGCTAAAAATGTGAAGAGAAAACTGATTGTAAATGAGCATGAGCAAAGTTCACTGGGTTAAAAAAATGTTCTATATCATTAATGTTATGGTGTTTATAGAACTGTATTCATTTGTCAAAACTCATTGATTTATATACTTGAATGTGGCAAATTTTACTATATATAAAATTATGCCTCTATATTCCTGATTAAAACAAACTGGGTCAGGATGATTACTGTTCATCTTCAGTTAAAAAGTGTTATCAGAGGTTGGTTAAGATAAGTTCAACTTGCTACAGAAACTTAAATTTTCTGAAAGATCCAAGTTCTTGAGGCAAGGAACAAAACCTCAAAATCTCTGCTCTTATATGAATCACTGACCAACATGTTAATTGTTTCTGTATATAAAGTCTCTACATACAGAGAAAGTTAGAAAAATACAAACTATTTAAAGTATAAAGAGCAATTTAAAAGATATTTGTCTAATTTGATGCTTAAATAAATGATGTTCATAAATTGGAGACAGGAAAATTACTAACCTATGAATCTGTTACTATGAAGTTGCTTCAATAACAAAAGAAAAACTTCTAAATTTTCAGAGGATATCACCACAGCTTGAACTATTTCCTATAACTTTTTAAATCATGTATCCCTACTCTATCCTAATGAGTAATGACTGTATAATTTCAATTGCACTTCTGTCAGGATGAAAAGATATTATGAAAGGACTTGCAGTGATAATGCAACTAAAATACTGATACTCACAAGGTACTTATGAATGTTGCCACGACATAGGAAAGTGAAAAAAGTCCAGAAAATGAAAGAGTCAAGTGGAAAGAAAGGAGAAACAGAAATATAGAAAGAAGAAGAAGGGGAAAGAGAAGTACAGTGGAGTGTAGGAGGGAGATGAAGAGCAGCAGAAATACTAAATCAAAATGCAAATGGAATTAGCAATAAACACCCATTTGAGAACTGAACCCTAGTACAAGTGCTAAAACTCATAACTAGAGATTCAGAGTTTATATGCTAAAGAGTGGCCTGGAACTGGCCTTCCATATATAACTGGGAATCAAAAGCAACACACATACCTAAGGATAGCAGCAAGGACATGGAGGAGCAAGGGTATTCATTCCTCCCTTGCACTTATTGAGCTCACTCATTTGGCCTTTGCAAAAACTGGACAACTTTAATGAATGGCAGTCAATTATCGAAACAGGTGGTGGCTCCAATTACAGTTGCTAGTCCAGATTTTGTCTCTTTTATGGAGCAAATCAACATAGCCCTAGCACATGGTATGCAGCTAATGAGCTGGCAATGGTTTTGCCTCTATGTTATTTAGCTAAGACCACCAGAAGCAGTTTGAGTGGACAGCAGGAACATATCACTGTCTTTTGCAGGGCCAAGTCATTCTTTCTCTGTCGCTATTCAGACTGGAGTGAGTGTGACTGCTTTACTATCTCATAGGCCATCTTGGCTTCATGGATGGCCTCATGCTAAATGAATCTATAGCGAATGAAGCAGCAAAAAGCCTTTACATACCACCTGCATGACAGAAAATATAATATATCTCACCAAATTGAGAATTTCTTCTCAGTAGAGTTCTAGAGGTCCAATGGGATAAGTTGTAATAATGACCAGGAAGAATGAGTTATCTTCCATGAACTAAGTGGTAGTAGAGCCATCAAGCTGTATAAGAATACTTTCTGATTGAAGAGTAATTTATCATGCTTCATATATGTGTGACTGAGTTTGAATAGATATCAAGGTTCAAAGCAAGTTCCCTAAACTTAGATTCTCATGCCACTCACACTTGCTACATTGTCACTTCTTCCTTTATACTTGTATAATGCTAAGAATATTTAGGCTATACTCCATTAAAAATAACAAAGCCCAGTAGTTTATGATAATTAAGGTAAATACCATAAAAAGAGATGTACAAATATGATCAAGATACCATGTTTCAAACTAGAAGTAAATGATTTAAATTCACCATCTTAGAAGCAGATTTTTATACTGAATATAAATGCATAAACCCAGCTAAATTATTTTTTAAAATTATATACTACACAGGTCAAGAAGCAACAGTTAGGACTGGACATGGAAAAATGGACTAGTTCCAAACTGGTAAAGGAATATGACAAGGCTATATATTGCCTCCCTGCTTATTTAACTTCTATGCAGAGTACATCACACAAAACGCAGGGCTGGATGAAGCACAGGCTGTAATCAAGATTGCCGGGAGAAATATCAGTAATCTCAGATAGGCAGATGACACCACCCTTATGGCAGAAAGTGAAGAGAAACTGAAGAGCCTCTTGATGAAAGTGAAAGAGGAGAGTGAAAAAGCTGGCTTAAAATTCAACATTCAGAAAACTAAGATCATGGCATTCGGGCCTATCACTTCATGGCAAACAGATAGGCAAACAATGGAAACAATGATAGACTATTTCCTTGGACTCCAAAATCACTGCAAATGGTGACTGCAGCCATGAAATTAGAAAACGCTTGCTCCCTGGAAGAAAAGCTATGACCAACCTAGACAGCGTATTAAAAAGCAGAGAGATTACTTTGCCAACAAAGGTCTATTTAGTCAAAACTATGGTTTTTCCAGTAGTCATGAATGGATGTGAAGTGAAGTGAAGTGAAATCGCTCAGTTGTGTCCGACTCTTTGCAACCCCATGGACTGTAGCCCACCAGGCTCCTCTGTCCATGGGATTCTCCAGGCAAGAATACTGGAGGGGGTTACCATTTCCTTCTCTAGGGGATCTTCCCAAGCCAGGGAGTGAACCCAGATCTCCCTCACTGGAGGCTTTAACTTCTGAGCCACCAGGGAAGCCCAATGGATGTGAAAGTTGGACCGTAAAGAAATCTAAGCACTGAAGAACTCTGAAGCTAAGTCCTAAATATTCATTGGAAGGACTGATGCTAAAGCTGAAACCCCAATACTCTGGCCACCTGATGCGAAGAACTGACTCATTGGAAAAGACCCTGATGGTGGGAAAGATTGAAGGCTGAAGGATAAGGGGAAGACAGAAGATGAGATGGTTGGATGGCATCACTAATTGGATGGACATGAGTTTGAGCAAGTTCCCAGAATGGGTGGACAGGGAAGCCTGGGGTGCTACTGTCCATGGGGTCACAAAGAGTCGGACATGTCTGAGCAACTTAACTGAACTAATAATTATGAAAACATGGAAAATTTTAAAAGAAATTAAAATAAATTTTATAATCATGACTATGTATTGCTATTACTTGCTAAGTCACTTCAGTCATGTCCGACTCTGTGTGACCATAGACGGCAGCCCACCAGGCTCCTTTGTCCCTGGGATTCTCCAGGCAAGAACACTGGAGTGGGTTGCCATTTCCTTCTCCAATGCATGAAAGTGAAAACTGAAAGTGAAGTCGCTCAGTCGTGTCTGACTCTTAGGGACCCCATGGACTGCAGCCTACCAGGCTCCTCTGCCTATGGGATTTTCCAGGCAAGAGTACTGGAGTGGGATACCATTGCCTTCTCTGATGACTATATATACCATCAGGCTAATAAAAATAATATTGAGTAGTTCTATTAATATCAGATTAAATGTATGATTTTTAAGTGTCATTAAAGAAGAGGGGAACCAGTATGTAGTGATGAAAGGTTTCAGTTTTCCAGGAAATTTTAAACATTCTAAACTGTTATTTTCTAATAGTACAACTTAAAAAGAAATTGACTTCCCTGGTGGCTCAGATGATAAAGAATCTGCCTGCAATGCAGGAGACCCGGATTCGATCCCTGGGTAGGGAAGTTATTTGGGGCTTTGCTAGTGGCTCAGACAGTAAAGAATCTGCCTGCAGTACAGGAGAACCAGGTTTGAACCCTGGGTCAGGAAGACACCCTGGAGAAAGGAATGACAGCCCACTTCAGTATTCTTGCCTTGAGAATCTCATGGACAAAGAGACTGGCTGGTTACAGTCCTTGATGTCGCAACAAGTTGGACACAACTGAGCGAATTTCACTTCACTTCAAAAATATTATGTAGCATTTTATGACAATGTAAGAGGTAATTGACAATTTCCAATAATGTTTTCAAATTACAACCTACCTTTTCCACTTGATGTAACTAAGCTTTCTTCATTAAGGCAAGGGTTTTCTCTCTTCTCAGTACCAAATTCTCATTTGTCTTAGTCTATTCAGGCTGTTCTAACCAGATACCATTGACTAAGTAGTTTATGAACAGGAGAAATTTATTTCTCACATTTCTTTAGACTAAATCCAAGCACAAGAGGCCAGCAGGTAAGTTCCAGTGAAGGCTTACTTCCTCTTTCCTGTGTCTTCAAGTTGTGAAATGGAAGATGGGGGGTGGTTTCCTTTATAATAGCATTGATCTCACAACATGCACACACTACTGTAATTAAAATGAATAATCAACAAGGACCTACTGTATAGCACAGGGAACTCTGCTCAATGTTATGTGGCAACCTAGATGGGAGGGGAGTTGGGAGAGAACGGCTACATGTATATGTAAGGCTGAGTCCCTTTGCTGTCCACCTGAAATTATCACAACATTGTTAATTGACTATACTCCTATAAAATAAAAAGTTAAAAAAAAAAGAGCTTTGCTCTCATTTGTGCAGACACCTCACTCATGATCTAATCACCTCCCAAAGCCCCCACCCAACTAGTACCTCATCTTTGAAGATTAGAATTTCAGTGTATGAATTTGAGAAGGACACATTCTGCACATAGCATCATTTAATACAAGAAGGACCTCAATAATATCAGTTGATTAAATAAATTATTGATAGACCCAACACACAAAATATAAAAGTATGAAGTATATCAAATACATTTAGGTTACTGGACATATAGGTATCCTTGCATCCCATAATATAATAGTAAATAACCTATACTAATAGAATATTTGCAACAGTTTTCCATTAAACATATATTTGAAAGAGATTTTTTAAATTTGCATCATACAGATCCCATGCATTAAAAAACCATTAATTTAGAAATAAATGACAAAAGATACATTTAAAAATAAGGGAAAGAAACAATGTTATAAATGAGAGAAAATTAGAAAAATAAATAATATAAAGGACCCAAATTAATACACTAGAAAAAGATGACATTGATATAAATTATCAGCAGAAAAAGCTGTTGGCTCTTTGAGAATACTAAAAAGTGAGAAAATAAGACAGGCTTAAATACAAATTCGGAGAAGGCAATGGCACCCCACTCCAGTACTCTTGCCTGGAAAATTCCATGGATGGAGGAGTCTGGTGGGCTGCAGTCCATGGGGTCGCTAATAGTTGGACATGACTGAGCAACTTCCCTTTCACTTTTCACTTTCATGCATTGGAGAAGGAAATGGCAACACACTCTAGTGTTCTTGCCTGGAGAATCCCAGGGACGGCAGAGTCTGGTGTGCTGCGGTCTATGGAGTCACACAGAGTCGGACATGACTGAAGTGACTTAGCAGCAGCAAATACAAATGAATAGAAATGAAAAAGGAAATATAATTTTTTAAAAAATAGAATAAAATCTCAAGAATGTTATGCATACACATTTGAAAATTTCAAAGAAATAGAAAAGTTCTAAAAATATATGATTTACTTAGACTTACTTGAGAAGAGTCCTGGGTGTTCATTGGAAGGACTGATGCTAAAGCTGAAACTCCAGTACTTTGGCCACCTCATGCGAAGAGTTGATTCATTGGAAAAGACCCTGATGCTGGGAGGGATTGGGGGCAGGAGGAGAAGGGAACGACAGAGGATGAGATGGTTGGATGGCATCACCAACTCAATGGACATGAGTTTGAGTGAACTCCGGGAGCTGTTGATGAACAGGGAGGCCTGGCGTGCTGCGATTCATGGGGTTACAAAGAATCAGACACGACTGAGCCGCTGAACTGAACTGAACTGAACTTGAGAAGAAATTAATATCAGAATGATCTCAGTTCTTTTCAAAAAATGTACCAATAATTAAAAGCTTCACTCTTAAGCAAAAATATATCCAAACTTTTTAAAATAGAATTTTATTAAAATTTTAAGAAACATATCATTCTAAGATCTGTGCAAAATTCCAGGAAAACAGAAAGAAGGAACACGCACCCACGTTTTAAATATAAGGCCACTATGACATAATTGCTTCCCTGGTGGTTCTGAAGGTAAAGAGCCTTCAGAACTGGAGTCCCAGATGAGATCCCTGGATCAGGAAGTCCCCTGGAGAAGGAAATGGCAGCCCTCTCCAATATTCTTGCCTGGAAATCCTTTGGACAGAGGAGACTGGTGGGCTATAGTCCACAGCATTGCAAAGAGTTGGACACGACCAAACAACTAACAACAAAAACATGATATAATTGTAATAATCCTAAACAAAATACTATAATATATCAAATGTTGAAGATTATGACCAAGTTAAATTCATTTAAGAACACAGAGTTGCTCTAATATTAAAAAATCTGTTAATATTATTCACCATAGACTGAGATGAAAATAATGCGCTAACTAAAAGTATTAAAGCAGTTAAAGAAAATCAACACATCTTTACTATTAGAAGCAAATATCTTACAAACTAAGACAAGAAAACTTACTAAACCTGATAAGCTGCATTTACAAAGAAACCTTAGCTGGCATCATTTACGATGATAGTGTTAGAATGGCACCCCTTAAAACAAACAACAAGAAAAAGATGTCCACTATCCTATCATACATCATCTGAATATCACATTTTAACTCTTAACTAAGAGATAAAAAAACAAATAGTAGACACTGAATTGAACGGGGATTCAAATATTGTCATTATTTTCAAGTACCAATATCTTTCTGGGAAATGATGTTCGAAGTGAAAAATGATGATTTCTAAGTGAAATATGTAATGTTCATGTAAGAAAAATAATTTTAAAATTTTGCAATTTTTTTGCAACTTTTTTTGAATAAAGAGATCGTGTTCATGGATAGTTCAGTTTTCCCCTAACTGATCAAGACTTTTCATGGAGTTTGACAATCTATCTCTAAATTAATATGTGTTGCAAAATAACCAACATAGGCAGCAAAATCACAGATTGTATAGAACCCAAAATGTATTATAAAATGTAGGAGGACTCTTGTTGGCTCTGGGGCTTCCCTGGTGGCTCAGATGATAAAATATCTGCCGGCAATGCAGGAGACCTGTGTTTGATCCCTGGGTCAGGACGATCTCCTGGAGAAGGCAATGGCAGCCCACTCCAGTATTCTTGTCTGGAGAATCCCCGTGGACAGAGGAGACTGGCAGGCTACAGTCCACGGGGTTGCAAAGAGTCCAACACTACTGAGCGACTACATTGCTGGCTACATTCCCACTCTCCTTAATGTGATTTTCAGAATCAGGGAAGAAAAGATAAAGGGTAAAAGCCATGATATGGAAGCTGGCTCATGAAATGTAGCTTTCAAAGCAGTGTAAAAGTGAAATTAATCCAATCTGGGATTGACAGCTAACCAAGACATCTTTTGTTCTTTGGCATTTAAAGGATGCTCATCCTTAAAATGCAAGTGTTTCAATGTAATTAATATCAGCATATGATAACTCTCAAGAAACAGAACAGGGCAAATATTTTATAGCCACAATCTGTAGTAATGACTATAACCCCTAGACCAAAATTATTGTCAGATCTGCATTTTTTTTCTAAATTACATTTCATATTCTAAATAATATCCCATTTACAAAATGGCTTTTCTTGCTTACTACTTATGTGGAATGTGTGTTAAATGCAACATGATAGAAGGAGAAAAATCACATTACCTGTAAATGGTCCCCATGCTTAATAAGGAATGTGGGGTTTTAATTGTTATTTTACTTTATTTTTCCCACTTTCTGGTTTCAAAATCAGGATAGATCAAGTCTTTTTTAAGGAGAAAAAAAATTCTAAATAAAAACATGTTCAGGGCTTCTCTGGTGGCTCAGTGGTAAAGAATCCACCTGATAATGCAGGAGACATGAGTTTGATCCCTGGTCTGGGAAGATCCTACATACTGCAGGGCAATGATTCCTATGTGCCACAACTACTGAGCACATGTGCCACAACTATTGAAGCTGGCATGTCTACAGCTCATTCTCTGTAACAAGAGAAGCCACTAAAATGAGAAGCCTGCACACTGCAACTAGAGAGTTGCTCCCGCTCAACCACAACTACAGAAAATCTTCCATGGCAATGAAGACCTAGTACAGCCAAAGGAAATTAAAAAAAAAAAGTTCATAATGTACAGATATATAATAACACACAATACACTCAATACACATGTGTTATATACCTAAATATATGTACATATAAAACATCTCTATATTATATGCAAAATTATAGATAATTTTTCAATATGTATCAGATAAAACATAGTAAGGTTAAAAAGTCAACTTACTTAGGGGATACATATCAACTAGTAAAAATGAAAACTTTCATTTAAAAGGCCCCATTAATTTTCATATTCAAGGTACATTCATAAAAAAAGCTGCCAAGTAAACTACCTTCTTCCTTGAGATCCTGCCTTCCTTTTTCACATGATTCATATCATGTCCCCTAACATAAAATAACTCATTTTTTATATGTGGAAAGGATATGTTTTCAGAAGACATATTATACATATGTTACACAAAATACCTCAAATATTAGATCTTACTTTGATTATTTTTTGTTACACTGGAGTCATTTTTTATGTCCATTAAATGTCTATGTGTGCTCTTTGTAATAGAGAATCTCAAAATAGGATGGCCAGCTGTTTTTTTGACACATGGGTATATATATGAAAATATATATATTTTTTAAATTTATTTTTTTACTGAAGGATGATTTCTTTACAGACTTTTTTTGTCTTCTGTCAAACCTCAACATGAATCAGCCATAGGTGTACATATATCCCTTCCTTTTTGAACCACCCTCACGTTTCCCTCCCCATCCCACCCCTCTAAGTTGATACAGAGACCCTGTTTGAGTTTCCTGAGCCATACAACAAATTCCTGTTGGCTATCTATTTTACATATGGTAATGTGTTTCCATGTTACTCTTTTAATATATCTCACCCTCTACTCCCCTCTCCCCATGTCCATAAGTTTATTCTCTATGTCTGTTTCTACACTGTTGCCCTGTAAATAAATTCTTCAGTACCATTTTTCTAGATTCTGTATACATGTGTTAGAATGCAATATTTATCTTTCTCTTTCTGACTTACTTCACTCTATATAATAGGTTCTGGGTTCATCCCCCTCATTAGAACTGACTCAAAGGCATTCCTTTTTATGGCTGAGTAATATTCCATTGTATATATATATATACCACAACTTCTTTATCCATTCATCTGTCGATGGACATCTAAGTTGCTTCCATGTTCTAGTTATTGTAAATACTGCTGCAGTGAACAATGGGATACATGTGTCTTTTTCAATTTTGGTTTCCTCAGGGTATATGTCTAGGAGTGGGATTGCTGGGTCATATGGTGGTTTTATTCCTAGTTTTTTAAGGAATCTCCATACTGTCTTCCTCAGTGGCTGTATCAATTTACATTCCCACCAACAGTACAAGAGCATTCCCTTTTCTCCACACCCTCTCCAGCATTTATTGTTTGTAGACTTTTTGATGATGACCATTCTGACTGGTGTGAGGTGATATCTCATTGCAGTTTTGATTTGCATTTCTCTAATTGGGAAATAGATGGGGAAACAGTGGAAAGAGTGTCAGACTTTATTTTGGGGGGCTCCAAAATCACTGCAGATGGTGACTGTAGCCATGAAATTAAAAGACGCTGAGAAGTCCAAGGAATATATGCTATATACGAATACCTGGGTTCATACTTAAGCACAGCTATGTCTTAAGGGTAACTCAGGTGTGTTTACAGACAAGAAACTCTGTGTTCTTCAACATTATTACATCAAAATAGAGATAATAATAATTCTTTTATGTAAGGAGTTACCACGTATAGGCAAGTTCCTGGCACATGTTAAATTTCAGTAAACTTTGACTTCTTTATTATTATTACTATATTATTGTAATTAAATGCAAAATGTACCACTTGCTGCAGGCTGCAATTTCATAACTATCTCAGTAATTTTTTTCAGACTTTGGAAAGCCTTATATAGGCCATCTTTCTGCTAGTTTTGTTGTATCCAAGTACCCCTTTTCTAGTATGTCAGGGATATTAAACTTGTACTCTTTTTTAATCTCATTCACTAAATATTCTCTTTCCTTGAGTTCTTTCTATACTGAACCTAGAAGTGCTGTGCATTATACTAGGTTCTAAGAAGACCATGGTAAGCAAAAAGAAAGATACAGTGTCTTTCTACTGATGGAGTTTATCATCTAGTTCAGCTAGTGATATTATTAAGTGTTGAAAGTGAAAGTGTTAGTCACTTAGTTGTGTCCAACTCTTTGAGACCCCATGAACTGTATGTTGCCTGCCAGGCTCCTCTCTCCAGGGAATCTTGCAGACAAAGATACTGAAATGGGTAGCCATTCTCTTCTCCAGGGGATCTTCCCAATCTAGGGATCAAACCCAGATTTCCTGCATTGCAGGCATATTCTTTACTGTCTGAGCCACCAGGGAAGCTCATGATAATATTACAAAGAAATTAGAATAATATTATCAGTCTATCATAGGCAGATGACTTAGTGATTCCAGGAAAAGTTCTGTTAGGAAACTTTGGATGAGGTCTGTAATACAATTCACAGTTTATAAAGTAAAGGAAAGAGGGAGTACGAAGAGGCTATGAATTTGTAGGAAAGCCATTGTGACTGCAATGAGCAATCTATGGGGAACATATATTGAGATGTAGTTGAAAAAACTGACAATATCATGTCATGCAGGCAGCTGGAGGTCCTGTTGAGATATTTAGATTTTAGTATTATTGAGTTTTTGTTTATTTATTTACTTATTTTAATTTCTGAGAGCCCTGGGCAATCACTGAAATGGTGTGTGTATCTGTGTGCATGTGTATACTTATACATATCTAGGGTGGGATGGATGATAAAGTTAAATTTGAGTTTTCAAAAACCTGGAATCAAATTTATACCAAATTTTAATCCCCCAATTTTTCTTGTTAGATTTTTCCAGGAACGAATAAAGAACATTTATCTGCTGATATTTCTCTTTGGCATTTTTTACTCCCCTGAGTGACTAGAGTGATTGCAGTTTCTACAAGATATGCCTTTTCATTCTAGGCAGTAATGGCATCTTCAAAAGCACATTACTTAGTGTTTGCTATCATTTATTTTATACACCAGTCTCTATTTAACTTTTCACATTTCCTCTCATAAATTGGTTCGGTTCCTGGCCTAAGTGGATTGGTCTGTTTTTTTTCTATTCATATTTCTTCTTTTAATCAGGCTCTCCAACCACCCACTTAACTTCTTAGAAACATTTTGACTTCTTAAAGAACCAGTTAAATCTGAGCTCAAGGTTTAAGTACATATATTCCTGCTAAAAAGGATTTTTTTTTTAACATGTATAAGAAAACAGACGTTTTAACCTACTTTGCTGTATCTTTTTTAATCATTTGAAAGTAGGAATTGGAACAAGAATAACTACTGGGAATTAGCCTAAATTCATGGAAACACTTCATTTTTCAGGATCTGATTTTAACCCTAGGGCAATGCTTTTGACAGCATATGGTTTAGATTTGGCATAAGAGTGGAAGCATGCTGAAATCACTGCCTAGAGATTCACAGTCCTTTAATACAGAGGTGTTCCAGTTAGATTTGGTCAGAGATCACAGAAGCACATTTCCAGAGAATGCTTCAAGGTGTAAAATGTACTAAAGAATACAGCAATGAAACCACAGGACCACAATTCAGCCACCATTATTAGGCAAGCTACTATATTTCAGGTAATGTGTTGCACATTGGGGACATAAAGAATTTGAGGTTTTGGTCCTCTATTACAGTTAGAACTTTGACCTAGTTCTTTCTTCAAAGAGCTCATATTATAAAGGTATAAGAGATACCTAATAATAGAATGTGAAAGTATGAGCCAAGCAATTTTGCTAAAAAAGCTATGAGAATCTAGAGAACTAAGTTATTTGCTCAGGCCATGGTGAGAGGGAAGGTATTACAGAGTAGGTGGCATTTAATCTGAAATTGTAAAAATTGAGTATGATGTTTCTAAAAGTGGGGGATGATATTTCAGGTAAATGGAATGGTAGATGCCAAAGTAGAGAGATGTGAAACTGTGTGGCCAAGAACATCATTCATGAGTACTTGAGTTTTCCTGGCAGCCTAGATGGTAAAAAATCTGCCTTCAATGCAGGAGACCTGTGTTCTGATCCCTGGGTTGGGAAAATCCCCTGGAGAAGGGAATGGCTACCCACTCCAGTATTATTGCCTGGAAAATTCAATGGACAGAGGAACATGGTGGGCTGTAATCTATGGGATCTCAAGGAGTCAGACATGACTGAGCGACTAATACATTCACTTTTTCAAACAGTAAAGGATTTGAGAGTTAAAAAGGCAGATTTGTGTCAGTTCACAAGTAATACATCAGAAGGACTGATGCCTAGCTTCAAAATATTTTAAGTCCTGATGGGATAAAGGTGACCATGGTTTGCAAGTAACCCAATCACATAATATATCCTGGAAATGATAGCAATACCCCAGTCTTCCATTTACCTCTGTAAGACAGTCAGCACACTATCCAAAATAAATGGCTATACAAAGAGACAAGATTTAATTGATATCAGGAGGGAGAATAAGCAGAAGATAGAGTTATTGAATGTAGATTCTAAAATACAGTATAGGAAAAGTTTGAGAATTCCCACAGTAAAATGGAAACTATGTTATATATTTAATAAAAATTTTAGATTTGAAAAATTTATAGGTAAATTTATTCATTTAATAGATGGGTTTAACACAGATTAGACACAACAGAAAAGATAATCTGAAAACTGAAAAATAGATAAGTAAATATGCAAAGCAATAGTGGAAAGACTTAAAAAGTTTAAACATCAGAGAAAAGTGAGAGAGGTGAAGGAAATACAATTAATGATATAACATACTGGTATTCTGTGTCCTCAAAAACAAGAGAGAGAAAATGAGAAAGAAACAATATTTCAAAAGCTAATAGTTCAGAGTTTTCAAAAACACAAATGATGTCAAATTATAAAATCAAGAACTTTTACAAAATCAAGAACAATTATAAACTCAAGCATATATAGTATATCTGCAGGGTTAAAAAATAATCAATGTTATTTCTTCAAGAAATAATACAATGTCAAAAGACAAAAAAGAAATATTTTTTAAATACTGAGAGAAACTGTCAACCCAGAACACTATGTCCGATAATAACTATAATTAAAACCAATACCAAGAAAAACCTGACTTCTGCTTCCAGCTAAAATGAATTAAGCTGTACTAGAATTTCTCTCCCATCTGAAACAACCAGAAAAACTAAACCAAATTTATCAAATAGCAAATTTTGAGATACTGAACACTGAGAAACAAAGGAGAGACACCCCAGAGAGACAGGAAACAAGGTAAGCCCTATGATTACTTCAGCTTACTATTTGAGACACATACCAGGCTAAAGCATAGGGAAATGAATCCATGCAGATCTAAGCAGACCCCTGAGTTTAGAATACAGAGCTGAGGATTCTAGGTGCAAAGAGGGAGTAATTAGAGGTTGGTGGACAGAGTACCTGAGAGGTGAAAGCTCACAAACAGAATGCCAGTGATCTGCAGAGGGCCCTTCTTAAATACTCAGCCGAGGATTCTTAGTGCATGCATGTAAGAAACCTACTTGAGGTCAAAAAAAGAAAACCTACAGAAAGATTAGAAGAAACATAATTGGCATAAACACGTGGTGGGTGCTTATTTTTCCCAGCCAGATGGAAAGCTCCCATAATCCACTGAGCATTGGGTAGAGTACATGAAGTCTTGACTCAGTAGTAGGAAATAATTAGGTCAAGATTAAACACTGATTGACTTTTGCCAAGTACATCTTAAAAGCAGTGCCTGAAAGGATCACACTGACTTAAAAAAAAAAAAAAAAACTATGTCATAGAGAAAAGTCCAAAATATTTACAGGGATGTAATAATATCTAGTGCTCTAATATCCAACTAGGTAGAGTTCGCAGCCTAATCAAAGATAATTAGAAATGGGAAGAAGCAGCAAAATCAAACTATAGGAAAATAATCACTCAATCAACCTTTGATCAAGAACTAACACAGATGTTATATTTAGCAGATAAAGATATTAAAAGTTATTGCAACCATATTTGATATGTTAAAAAGCAAAGTAGAAACTGAAAAATAAATTGAGTCAAAATATAATTTCTAGAAGTGAAAACTTTAATGAATGAGAAGAAAACACTTAAATATTAAACTTAAGTCACATAAGAGTATACTTAAAGTCAGATAGGAAATTTCAGAAGAAAAAATAGAGAACTTATGAAACAGCAATAGGGACTATTTAAATTATCACACAGAGAAAAAGTTAACAATGAAGATTATTAGTGAGCTGTAAGACAATTTCTGTTGGCTTGATATAAGTATGTGCATACTTTTTGGAGTCCCCAACAATGGGTACTTTGGTATCCTCAAAAGGAGAACAGAAGACAATAAAACATTCATTGAAGAAATAATGCCCTACAATTTTCCAAATTTTATAAGAACTATAATTTTAGACCAAGAAGTTAAACGAAAATAAATATATATTTAAAATGAGATGTTAGTAGGTATACTGAAAGCAAAAACCCAAAAAAGAATTTTTTATAGCCAAAAGTAGAGATTAATTGGAATCATTGAAAAAAATAAAAAGAAGTCAAAAATAGAAAAGGGGACAAAGAACAGAAGGGGCAAAAAGAAAACTAATAGTAAGATGATAATTAGATCAATAATCACACTATGGCTTCCCTGGTGGCTCAGTGGTAAAAAAAATCCACCTGCCAATGCAGGGGATGTGGGTTCAATCTCTGACTCAGGAAGACACCAGATCCTATGGAACAACTAAGCACATGTGCCACAAATATTGAGCCTGTGCTCTGGAGCCCAGGAACTGCAACTACCGAGTCCAATGCCAAAACTACTGAAGCTCATGTCCTAGAGCCCGTGCTCCACAACAAGAGAAGCAAATGTATACCACAGCTAGAGAGTATCCACACTCACTGAAACTGGAGAAAAGCCTGGAGTTCAGGATTGGGAACTCATGTACACCCGTGGCGGATTCATGACAATGTATGGAAAAACCAATACAGTATTGTAAAGTAAAATAAAGTAAAAATAAAAATTAAAAAAAAAGAAAGAAAGAAAAAAGAAAAACAAAACATAGCACAGCAAAAAATAAATATATAAAATTATTTATATATAAATAACATATATATTGAGAAATCTGTATGCAGGTAAGGAAGCAACAGTTAGAACTGGACATGGAACAACAGACTGGTTTCAAATAGGAAAAGGAGTACGTCAAGGCTGTATATTGTCACCCTGCTTATTTAACTTATATGCAGAGTACAGCATGAGAAACCCTGGACTGGAAGAAACACAAGCTGGAATCAAGATTGCTGGGAGAAATATCAATAACCTGAGATATGCAGATGACACCACCCTTATGGCAGAAAGTGAAGAGCAACTAAAAAGCCTCCTGATGAAAGTAAACATGAAGAGTGAAAAAGTTGGCTTACAGCTCAACATTCAGAAAATGAAGATCATGGCATCCGGTCCCATCACTTCATGGGAAATAGATGGGGAATCCGAAGAATTGATGCTTTTGAACTGTGGTGTTGGAGAAGACTCTTGAGAGTCCCTTGGACTGCAAGGAGATCCAACCAGTCCATTCTGAAGGAGATCAGCTCTGGTATTTCTTTGGAAGGAATGGCGCTAAAGCTGAAATTCCAGTACTTTGGCCACTTCATGCGAAGAGTTGACTCATTGGAAAAAACTCTGATGCTGCGAAGGATTGGGGACAGGGGGAGAAGGGGACGACCAAGGATGAGATGGCTGGATGGCATCACTGACTCGATGGATGTCAGACTGAGTGAACTCCAGGAGCTGGTGATGGACAGGGAGGTCTGGTGTGCTGCGATTCACGGGGTCACAAAGAGTCGGACATGACTGAGCAACTGAACTGAACTGAACATGTATATATATAAATAATATGTATATGTATATATATAAATAATATGTATATATATAAATAATATATATATACACATAAAATTACACTAAATATAACTGCTTTAATTAGCCCAATTAAAAGTTAGATTGGATAAAAATGCAATACCCAGCTATAGGTTGCCTACAAGAAACACATTTTAAATATAAAGGGAAGCTCTTGAGAAATCTGTATGCAGGTCAGGAAGCAACAAGTAGAACTGGACATGGAACAACAGACTGGCTCCAAATAGGAAAAGGGATATATCAAGACTGTATATTGTCACCCTGTTTATTTAACTTATGTGCAGAGTACATCATGAGAAATGCTGGGCTGGAGGAAGCACAAGTTGGAATCAAGATTGCCGGGAGAATTATCAATAACCTCAGATATGCAGATGACACCACCCTTATGCCAGAAGTGAAGAAGAACTAAAGAGCCTTTTGATGAAAGTGAAAGAGGAGAGTGAAAAAGTTGGTTTAAAGCTCAACATTCAGAAAACTAAGAGCATGGGATCTGGCCCCAACACTTCATGGCAAATAGATGGGGAAACAGTGGAAACAGTGACAGACTTTATTTTGGGGGGCTCCAAAATCAATGCAGATGGTGACTGCAGCCATGAAATTAAACGATGCTTACTCCTTGGAAGAAAAGTTATGACCAACCTAGATAGCATATTAAAAAGCAGAGACATTGCTTTGCCAACAAAGTTCCACCTAGTCAAAGCTATGGTTTTTCCCAGTAGCCATGTATGGATGTGAAAATTGTACTATAAAGAAAGCTGAGCAATGAAAAATTGATGTTTTTGAACTGTGGTGTTGGAGAAAACTCTTGAGAGTCTCTTGGACTGCATGCAGATTCAACCCATCAATTCGAAAGGAAACCTATCCTGAATATTCATTGGAAGGACTGATGCTGAAGCTAAAACTCCAATACTTTGGCCACCTGATGCTAAGAACTGACTCATTGGAAAAGACCCTGATGTTATAAAGATTGAAAGCAGGAGGAGATGGTTGGGTGGCATCATCGAGTAAATGGACATGAGTTTGGGTAAATTCTGGGAGTTGGTGATGAACAGGGAGGCCTGACATTCTGCAGTCCATCGGGTTGCAAAGAGTCAGACAAGACTGAGCAACTGAACTGAACTGAACCGAGTTAAAGGTAAAATGATATAAAAAAATGTATACAATGTTAAATTTAATCAAAATAAAACTGAAATTACTACAGTAATTAAAAAAAACTAGATTTTAAAACAAATAATAGTTCAGTTCAGTTGCTCAGTTGTGTCCAACTCTTTGTGACCCCATGAACCTCAGTACACCAGGCCTCCCTGTCCATCACAAGCTCCCGGAGTCCACCCAAACCCATGTCCATTGAGTCGATGATGCCATCCAACCATCTCATCCTCTGTGGTCCCCTTCTCCTCCTGCCCCCCCAGCATCAGGGTCTTTTCTAGTGAGTCAGTTCGTCACATCAGGTAGCCAAAGTATTGGAGTTTCAGCTTCGACATCAGTTCTTCCAATAAAAATGCATGACTGATCTTTAGGTAATGGATAGACTGGTTGGATCTCTTTGCAGTCCAAGGGACTCTCAAGAGTCTTCTCCAACACCACAGTTCAAAAGCATCAATTCTTTGACGCTCAGCTCTTTTTATAGTCCAACTCTCACATCCGTACATGACCACTGGAAAAACCATAGCCTTGACTAGATGGAGCTTTGTTGACAAATAATGTCTCTGCTTTTTAATGTGCTTTCTAGGTTGGTCATAACTTTCCTTTCAAGGAATAAGTATCTTTTAATTTCATGCCTGCAGTCACCATCTGCAGTGATTATATCACAAGGGAATAAAAAGAGAGTTTATAATAATAAAGGGGTCAGTTTGTCATTTCTATCATAGGCAAAAATCATTTGGCTATTTCATGATACTGGACATGTCTGTGCATTTACATTTGTGTTACATATGAATTTATACAAATTACTGAAATTAAGGATTAATCTATGGTTCTTATTTTACTGTAGAAATGGAGCCTTATAAAATATTTGTGATTAAATACAAATTGCCAATTTGTACATGTTGATAGCAATGTAAAGTTTCACCAGTTATATAAGTTAATTAATAAAAAAGGCAGGGCTGGGAAGTCTGTGTAAATGAAATTTACTGAAATATCAGTAACATACAGTCAGCTCTTGATAAGTGGGAGTAATGGGAGGGTGTGGGGAAAGGACAAATATAAGCTTAAATCATGGATAAAGAAAACTACTAATCTCTTGATTGCTGGGGGAAAGATTAATTGGTTAACCATGAGCAGGCAGCTTACTCTAGAACAATAATGAGGCTTCTCTTGATTACTGCTGTTTGCCAGCCATGTGGTCCAACACCTTTGGGCTGATCCACATTTGTTATCTGACGAGAGTACAGGAGCGGAAGTGGGAGGCAAGTAAAAATGAAGAATAGGCAGGTTATAATCAGCACTAATCAGTTGCTGTCTCATTGTTAAAGAACCCTTCTTTCCCTTAGCTTAGCTAGTTTGCATTCTTAAACACTCTATGGATAGAGTCTAACCAGCATAAGAATGGTAAATATTGAATTATTGATGTATAATACATGGTAAGTCCTAGTCTTATGAATTTCCAGGTACTCACACATGGATATTTCTCTATATAGACTCCAGTCAGTAGAGACTATAGAAGGAGGGCATGGCAATCCACTCCAATATTCTTGTCTGAAGAAATCCATGGACAGAGGAGCCTGGTAGGGTATAATCCATAGGATTGCATAGAGTCAGACACACCCAAAGCAGCTTAGCACACATGCATGCACAGTGATTACAGACTCAAATTAATTCACCCTTTTGTGTAACATATCTGCTATGTTAATATATAACAAGAAATTATAAATAATATACATGATTCCTCTTAGCCAAAGAAAATTTTATGCATTTTTAAATAAAACTTTTGACAAATTGTTAGGTCATTAAATCATGCATCAAAGAAGACATTTCTTAATCTATTCAACAAATAATTATTGTACCTCTACTCTGCTGCCAGGATCTAAGTTACAAGCTGGTGACATAGGAATAAATAAAATAAATACAGCTTCAATCTTTGTATAGATTAACTCTATTGAGAGATGACATATCCACAAACTACTAATATGTTAACAAACATACAAAATCATTACAGATTTTAATACGTATATTGTGGAAGATAGGCTGGAAATGAGTTTAAGAAAAATTGGGAACTTTATTTGGATAGACTGATTAGGAAAAGACTATCAAAGGAAATTTCATTGACACTGAAACCAAAAAGATGAGGTGGAGCCATAAAAGATCAGGGAAAGGAGAAAAGCATACATAGAAGCTTAGAGGATCTAAAGTGCTTTATATTCTAAAACCTTAAAAAAAAAAAAAAAAAAACAAGCAAACAGTGATTCTGGAGCACAGAGAAATAGATAAAAATTGTTCCCAATATCAAAAGTGGGTAGAATCAAAGACTAGTTTCAAGTTCAATGGCAGATATTTAAGGATTTTACATGTGGAGTGATAATCAGATTTATATTTTAATGAAATAAATTCTAACTTGTATGGTAAAGATACATTTAAAGGGAGCACAAAATTAAGTGGGAAATCAACTAGGAAATTATTGCTTTATTTTGGAGAAACATAATGACTCTGGCTCCTGCCGCTGACAGTGGAAATGGACAGTTGTAAAGCTAACACTAGTTTAGGGATAGAATATGTATAAACTACTGATGGGTTGCCTGTGCAAAATGAGATAAAAAGAATTTTTATGTTTCCAGCTTTTAGCACAGGAAGTGGTATTATTTAGTCATGAAGGCTTAGAGATAAACAGATACGTCTTTAGCCATGTGTATTTATGTGCTTGCTTGAAATATTGAAGAGTCTGATTTCAAACATACATATTGAATTTTATGAGATCTGTAAGTAAAGATATCAAGGAGACAGCTGAATGTGAATATCTGGCATTAAGGTAACTCTGGGCAGGACATTCATATTTTGAAATAGGCACTTTCAAGATGGTATTAAGAATGTGGATGAAATTGCCTACAGAAGTGGTTGAAAAAGTGAATAAGTGATAAATTTTCAATCCTTTTTTTGGTTAAAAAAAAAAAAAAGCAATCACAGCTCAAAGACATAAAGGGCAATGACTTAATCAAGTTTCCATGTACAAGGACCATGTCTTGATTTAAATACTTCTCCATCTTTTTCCATGAGTACAAAAGCTTTGATGCTTCCTAAAGCCCTCATTTCTGATTTAGGGCAAAGTTTAAGGGTACAAGTTTTCCTTTTTGTTGTTGTTGTTTAGCCACTATGTCACGTCAGGCTTTGCAACCCCACGGACTATAGCCTGCTCGGCTCTTCTGTCTTTGGGATTTGCCAGGCAAGACTACTAGAATGAGTTACTATGTCCTTCTCCAGGAGATCTTCTTGATACAGGACCTGAAGCTGCCTTTCCTGCATTGACAGGTGGATTCTCTACCACTGAGCCACCTGGGAAACCCTTTGTCTATTAGACAAGATCTTTTCTTATTTTAGAGCAAAGGCATGGATCTAGTTCTTGAACTTTCCTGATCATGGGATTCATATCATAAACAGTCTAAAAAGAGTGATTTCATACATCAGGATTAGTAATTCCTGCTGCTACTGCTAAGTTGTTTCAGTCGTGTCTGACTCTGTGCGACCCAATAGACGGCAGCCCACCTGGCTCCACCATCCCTGGGATTCTCCAGGCAAGAACACTGGAGTGGGTTGCCATTTTCTTCTCCAAAGTAACTCCTACCACCATAAAAAAAAAAAAAAAAAATCACAGATTTTTTTTTTCCCATACATACCATATAGATTTTAATTTTAACAGCAAATTTTTCCCATAAGATTTATAGGGCTATCTTATTTCTAGATGTCTTCTGTATACATACTATCAAAGAGAGAGGATCCATCTGTTATGTTAAAACATTTATTGATTAAATTTGCATCTTAGGACTTCCCTTGTGGTCCAGTGGTTAAGACTCCACATTTCCACTGGTTCAATCCTTGGTCCAGGAAATGAGGATACTGTATGACATGTACTGCAGCCAAAAAAACAGAATTCATATCCCAGTTGCAACATATCAGACAAATCAGAAATTTGTCTGATGCAAATTTTCCTGGCATTGACTGAGTGAGAATAGAGATATAGGGCAAAACAATCTTATAATAAATATTCTTTAAATTATACAAGGGATCTTAGAGAAATTGTTGGAGGCATTCCATTTACCCCTTCATTTTACTAAACCTAGAGATGGTCACTTTGAAGAGATTATGTTAAAGCACTTTTGTAAAAGACATCTTTTACATGTATCTGTATCTTTGTGTGTGGTAGAAAAAGTGAATAAATGTGGTGCACACACATTAAGTTTATATATCCACTGAATATTAAGATTAACTCCACTGAGGCCTTATTTTAATCTTTCTTTCCTAGGATTTTACATTTGTCCAAATAATGTTCATTTTTGTTTTTGCCATATGTGCATAATCACATCTAGAGTTTTGTAGAGAAAAGAAAAAAATGAAGTTAGTAACTCTTTTTCTCCCAAATATGCTCACCAACTGTAAAGCATAAATGTATAAAAGTGCAAAGTGAAATGTATAAAAGTATAGATTCTCTGATATCCTCACACTTGGTCTGAAATGAAACTATTTCAACCTAATTGTAGTCACAGTCCACCTCCTTAAATGTGTTTCATATATATCTCTTCCACTGCTGATATTCCCTAGGTGTTAACACACAGTGTCACCAAATTTTCTGTCTCTAAAAATGTAGATGTTTAGTGTAATCTCAAAAGCTATTAAAAAACAAAAGGCAGTCTATTCAGCTGTCACCCTGACTTCTACGGTATTCCCTAAGAGAATAATTTTCTATTATTCAACATAAGTATCTTACTTCCTAGAAATAAAACTTTCCTTGAGGTTTGAGTATATGCTTTCTGTTGAAGTCAGTAAGAGTCAAGATTGTGTATTGAAAGGCATAACTTAGGTGTTGAATTCTATGAAACTGCCAATAATCAGTCTTCCCTGTCTTTGCCACATTCTTATTTTCTAACATTTTTCATACAAACTATTTGAAGTAAAATTTATACCTATACAAGATAATATAATACAAAAATGTATAGTGTATGTACAACACATAGCAGCTAGCTCTGTCTAATATTAATATTTTATATTTTACAGGCCTTTATTTTCAAACATCATAGATAATAGAATCAGTGGAAGTCTTCTCTGTATCCTTTCCAATCTCACTAGGGACCAATTTTTCTTTAAGCGAACTGCCATTATGAATTAGGTATTTAAATCTCCCAATTCTACACACACATACACACACAAACATACACACACACAGATACTCAGATGGTAAAAAATCTGCCTTCAATGAAGGGAACCTGGGTTCAATTCCAGGTTGGGAAGATCCCCTGGAGAAGGGAATGGCTATCCACTCCAGTATTCTGGCCTGGAGAATTTCATGGACATAAGAGCCTGGCGAGCTACAGTTCATGGGGTGGCAAAAAGTCGGACATGACTGAATGAGTAAAATTTTCACTTTTTACATACACATATACACAGTATATAGAATTGTTATATTTTTGTTAAATTTTACATAAATGTTGATTTTTTTAAATTTTTCCTTATTTTCTCATTTAATGTTACATTATGAAGTATTATTTTCTTTGAAACATATCTGTCTTAAAAACAGAGTAGCACTCAATTATATGAAAAATATATTTATCTATCATTTTGTTAAAAAAAAATATTTGGATTATTTACAATTATTGTAATTTCAAACTGGAGAAGGAAATGGCAACCTACTCCAGTGTTCCTGCCTGGAGAGTCCCAGGGACGGGGGAATTTGGTGGGCTTCCATCTATGGGGTCGCACAGAGTTGGACACAACTGAAGTGACTTGGCAGCAGCAGCAGCAGCAATTTCAAACAATACTTTATGTTGTAAGCATTTGCATATAATTTTCTGTACCAATGGCTTTCAAATATTGATCATGACCTGTAATAAAAATAATATATACTATGAGTCCCAACACATACATACAAACTTACATGCAAAAGCTGAAACAAAATATTTATGGTATAATAACTATCCTGATTATTGGTGATACAGCCTGATATTTCCTTTGTATTTTATTTCATTTAATCTAATTACCTAAAATATTGGTCAAGATCTATTAATTTGATTTGAAGTTTTATATCACAGTTTGAAAAAGCACTACTTTTACAATAATCTTAGAAGAGAAATTGTCTGTTTTTGGAGAGCACATTAAAGTAAAAATAATCTACTTAAAGATAACTTCTTCCAATGTAAGGGAAGATAAAAATTTTTTATCAAAGGGGACCATACTGAGAGAAAGAGAGAGAGAATGGATTTACTGCTGAATGTGTGACCTATACAATCAACCAATTGGGAATACTGTTCTCTTTCTGAATGAGCCAAAGTAAACTTTTAATTTTTCTTACATTAAAAAAAAGAATTACCAAATTTTGAGAACTGAATACAAACAGAATTTCTTTTTTCTTTTTGCCTGCCCTTGAAAATACTCTGCCCTTCTTATCTAAGCTGGGAGAATTATTGAATCTACTTTCTAACTTCTGCTACTTCAAATTTCAAATGTGCTCCACCTACCAACACTTTCTTTCTATTTACCTTAGCAGAAATATATTTTGCCTTGTTAATTTATTTTCTAAACAGTACACTTGACCAGAATTTTAAGGAAAAGCCGTTAGCTTTCATTTCTCTTGCCATATAATATTAATGAGGGCATTTCCATTGTATTCAACAGTAATGCTAAAAGCATATTGCTTAGAACAAGAGTGTTTTCACTAGATTAGTAATTTTGCACTTGAAATGGAACACAATATAACATTTGGCTTTATCATAAGGCAATGGACATGGAACAACAGACTGGTAACGAATAGGAAAAGGAGTATGTCAAGGCTGTATATTGTCACCCTGCTTATTTAGCTTATATGCAGAATACATCATGAGAAATGCTGGGCTAGAGAAAGCACAAGCTGGAATCAAGATTTCTGGGAGAAATAGCAATAACCTCAGATATGCAGGTGACACCACCCTTATGGCAGAAAGTGAAGAAGAACTAAAGAGCCTCTTGATGAAAGTGAAAGAGGAGAGTGAAAAAGTTGGCTTAAAGCTCAACATTCAGAAAACAAAGATCATGGCATCCAGTCCCATCACTTCATGGCAAATAGATGGGCAAACAGTGGAAACAGTAACAGGCTTTATTTTTCTGGGCTCCAAAATCACTGCAGATGGTGATTGCAGCCATGAAATTAAAAGACTCTAACTCCTTGGAAGGAAAGTTATGGCCAACCTAGATAGCATATTAAAAAGTAGAGACATTACTTTGTCCACAAAGGACCATCTAGTCAAGGGTATGGTTTTCCCAGTAATCATGTATGGATGTGAGAGTTGGGCTGTAAAGAAAGGTGAGCACTGAAGAATTGATGCTTTTAAACTGAGGTGTTGGAGAAGACTCTCGAGAGTCCTTTGGACTACAAGGAGATCCAACCAGTCCATCCTAGAGGAGATCAGTCCTGGGTTTTCATTGGAAGGACTGATATTGAAGCTAAACTCCAATACTTTGGCACCAGCTGTGAAGAGCTGACTCAATTGAAAAGCCCCTGATGCTGGGAAAGATTGAGGGCAGGAGGGGAAGGGGAAGACAGAGGATGAGATGTTTGGATGGCATCACCAACTCAATAGATATGGGTCTGGGTAGACTCTGGCAGTTGGTAATGGATAGGAAGACCTGTCATGCTGTGTGTGGTTCATGGAGTCGCAGAGTTGGACATGACTGAGTGACTGAACTGAATGCAACATAAAGCTCTAGTCACATTTTCCTTTCAATGAACTTTAATCTTCACCAATTAGAGGTACAGAAGTGTAACAGTCTACAAATATGTCTGACAAATATGTATTACATAAAGCCTCTATATATCAATGCTATGAAATATTACTTTAATTTACACTCACCGCTAGTAAATAGTAACTCTCAATCCCATAAATAGGGATTGACATGTACAACAGAGTCATAGAATGCTATTGTCAACATGTTGATCTCGTAGCTCTGCAATTTGAAAAATTTCTAAGGCAATTATTTTAACATGTCTATCATACTGTGATTATATTTCTGGAGAACAGGTGGCATGTTGTGAAAAGTTACAGACCATAAAGAGATATTTCAGTTAGGATAAAACAACGTATCATTTTCTTTAAATCTTTCAGCCCTTGCTCATTTTAATTTGAAACAATTTGAATGAACACAACATTAGTTTCCCAGTTATGCTGCACTCAAAATTTACCATATTTCTCACCTGAAGGCATAAACTTTAGTGACATCCTAATCATTTTCACTGCAATAGTGCTTGTGCTATAAACTGGAGATTAAATAGTAGGTGGGGAATAAGCAGCAGGAGCAGATGAATTTCAAAAACAAATGATCTCTATTTGAATGCAAATATTCCCATTAATAAAGAATGAGAAAGGAAACATTTTAAAAATCAGTAATATATTAAAGTGAATTATTTCTGAGCAGGTTATTTTCCAGAAGCTCTTTAATGAGCTATATCTTCATATGTTGGTAACTAATTATTACATATATTTTGTATGCATTTTTAATATCCATAATCTATGGATTTGATCTTTATTTCTTGTCAGTGTATTTGAAAATAATTTCAGAAGCACATTTAAACTGCTGGGTTTCATGCTAAGTAGGAAACAATGGATTGAAGACTTAATTTACTCTGCAAGCTAGAAGATAAATAATAGTCTTTAATATAATGTGGAGAAAATAAGGATTTGAAAAGCCTCTATCTGGCTAAATTTAAATAGATATGAAGATGCTAAATTTTGCAATGGTAGTTGACCATGGATAACAATCTAGTCTATGCTATATATCAATGCTATGATATATGATTGATATTTTCAAGATACTGTATTTATTTAAAGGCAAGAAAGAAAGTGGGAGTCATCACTCTGTTAACTGCATATATTGTGTTAGAAGACAAAGAAAGAAGTAATGGATTTAGGTGCTAAAATTTGACCATCACTTTGATGGCAGATTATGCTAAATAAAAGTCATATTTTATAGCCAGACAAGAGATATTTAATCAAAATTTTTTTCTGCCCTTTGGCTTCTTCTCTCCACACACCATGCATGTGTGTCTGTATTATGTATTGACCAAACCTTCCCCATCAACAGAAATACCTGCTCACCCATAAACACCAACATCCTCTAGCATCAACAAGACACTCCTCAAAAGATATCATTTCTTCTTGATCTTGTAAAAGGTCACATGACTCACAATGATGAGACTTAGAGGATTATACAAACTGTCAGTAGTTTGATGTACAATCCTCTGTCTCAAAAAAGCTTATTTAATTGTGCGTTAGCTTCTAGTAGATAGACCAGTTCTCAGAGCTTTCCGATATACTATTCCTGAGTTATAATCCTCAAATTTGGCTCAAATAAATTTGTCCATTTCTTTCTTAGACTGACTAAGTTTTCATTGACTGGCACTTCTATGACCTAGTTCTCTGTAACGTAAACTCAAATTGCATCTCTTGTCATTAATGTGTGTCTTGATCTTGTCCCTTTCTAGTCTGTGCCCTTGCATATGCAGGGCTTCCCAGGTGACACAGTGGTAAAAAATCTGCCTGCAATGCAGGAGACACAGGAGAAGTGAGTCAGATCCCTAGGTGTGGAAGTTTCCCTGGAAGAGGAAATAACAACCCATTCTTCCTGCCTGAAGAATTCCACAGACAGAGGAGCCTGGTGTGCTACAGTCCATGCAGTCCATGGAGTTGCAGAGGAGGATATGACTTCGCGTGTACAGTTGCACTTGCACATGCTGTTCTTTCCTCCTAAACTGCTTTCTCATCTTGCCATGCAGGCAGAGTGCTGCTCATATTTAATACCTAAACTCAAATGTGGCCTTCCCATCATAGGATTCTATGCTTCCAGTGGCACCATTATTTATACTGATTTGATATTAGTGATGATTTAGTGATTAGTGTTTCAACTATGCCTTTATTAGATTTACTTTTTATTTATATTTGTCTTTATTCCTACTATGCATGGTTTTGAATTCTTGAAATGTCTCTTTACTCTCTGGCTATTTGTTCTCCAACTTCTTTACCTGTTATTCTTTATCCACTTGGCTTTTGATAAATATTTCAGTTAGTTCTTCAAAATATTTCTGTGGGTCCTATATCTAACTCTTTCATATTATTTTCCTAGGTAATTTAATCCATACACATGCTTCTCACACATCCATCAATAGGCCCAAACTCTTCTTTGGAAACTAGACACATTTCCTTGAAGTTTCAAAAATACTTCAAATTCAACAAGTCTTAAATCAGAACATAATTGTGCCCCCAAACCTAGTATTTCTCCATATTTACTAAATCAGAGAGTGATATCACTTTATTGCCCAAGTCAGAAATCTACATGTATTCTTTTAAATCTTCCTTTTTAACTCTTCTCTAATATCACAAGTAGTGTGAATTTATTCCCAGGTCATCTTTTTAATCTACACACATTGTTATTTCTATTACCACAATAATAGTTTATTTGATCATCTTTTAACTGGACCACTGTAATAGTCACTTAACTGGTATCTACTCAGATAATCTTGCTTTCTGTAGTTTCTTCCAGATTGCAGCTGGAGTGAAATGCTAAATTACAAATCTGATATAAGGAAATTCCATTTGGGAGTATTTAATTTACTTTAGTAAATTTCTTTGTTATGCAAATATTATTCAATGGCCAAATTGCCTTTCTAAGGAAGCATCATTTAGAGGGAAAAGAGTTTTAATTTATCGAAATAAAGAAATGCAATAATTATTCAAGTAAATAATTCTCTGTGAAGTGTTTATGCATCCATCTCTTATAAGATATACTTGATGAATTTTTACATGTACGCTTGAGATCTTTACATTTTAAGTACTCACAAACACTTTGAGAGCCCTCATTTCTTACCGTATAAATAAATGGGATGTTTTCTTTAGAAAAAATTTACACTGTAGTCATATCAATATCATTAATACTTAAAATGCCATTTACATTTGTAAGCAACCTGAATAATTAAAAAAATGCAAATTTAACCTATTTAGGAGCCATAACTTTATATGTAAGTTTTATGAACTGAATTTCATTATTTATTCATAATGTACTAACAAAAATAATGTAAGAAAAATGTAAAAATCAATACATAAATAAATGGTCCTATGGCAAATTAGGTAGAGTAAGATACTTTCTTCTTATCTGTCAGGGAAATGATTTTTATCTGGGAAATATTTACTGCTTTCAATCAAAAAAAATTTTCTTCTAAATAAAATGAATTTGCAGAATCATTTTCTTACTCACTATTAAGTCACACTCAACTACTGGGCCTGCTTTAATCATAAAAACATCATATTTCTGAAAACTGATCTTAGAGGTAGGTGTTACCTATTGTTGTCGTCTATCATTTCAATATAATACTGCAAAGCTGAGTTTAAATAAATAACTTAAAATATAGTTCCCTGTGTTTTCAAACCAAGAGGGTTTTATTATTAAAGTTAAGAACTACTCTAATGATAAAAAGAAATTCATAATTTAAAATCTTATTAATCTGTAACAGTTATGTGGTCATTTGTAGTTCAACTCACATAATTTCACTTATTCTTTAAATTGTTTCCCAGAAACTTAGCCAAGGCATAAAAGAAATTCTATTATTCCCATGTTCTAGGCTATTTTGTTTTTATTCATCATATTTAAAATTGTAACTTTTTTCAATTTTATTTTTTTATTTTTTTTTAAACTTTACAATATTGTATTGGTTTTGCCACACATCAACATGAATCTGCCACGGGTGTACACATGTTCCCAATCCCGAACCCCTCTCCCACCTCCTCCCCTACACTATCCCTCTGGGTCATCCCAGTGCACCAGCTCCAAGCATCCTGCACCCTGCATCGAACCTAGACTGGCAATTCATTTCTTATATGATATTATACATGTTTCAATGCCATTCTCCCAAATCATCCCACCCTCTCCCTCTCCTGTATGCGAGACAGCAAAAGAGACACAAATGTATAGAAATGTAACATTTTTATCCCTGAATAAATTATTCCTTTCTTCCATATGTCTCCTGCTTTTCACCTACCACCATTTTCTATCAAGAAAACACTTTTAGTTTGTTCTCTATATAAATCTCTCTAGAAAAATAAATTTGATCAAAACATGAAAAGTCAAAATAAAAATTCTAGAGAGTCAAAATTAATGGCCCATATATCTTACCATCTACTTAAAACCCAATAATCCCATTATTGGGCATCTCAAGGAAACCAAAATTGGAAAATACACACATACCCTAATGTTCATGGCAGCACTATTTACAAAAGCTAGGACATGTAAGCAACCCAGATGTCCATCAGCAGATGAATGGGTAAGGAAGTTGGGGTACATATACACAATGGAATATTACTCAGCTATAAAAAGTAACACATATGAGTCAATTCTAATAAAGTTGGTGAATGTAGAGCCTATTATATGAAGTGAAGTAAGTCAGAAAGAAGACAAAAATTAATGCATGTACATGGAATCTAGAAAGATGGTACCAACAATCCTATGTACAGGGCAAAAAAGGAGACACAGACATAAAGAACAGACATTTGGACTCAATGGGAGAAGAGGGTGGGATGATTTGAGCGAATAGCCGCGAAACATATACATTACAATATGTAAAACAGATAACCAGTGTGATTTTGGTGTATGAAGCAGGGCACCAAAAACCAGTGCTCTCTTACAAACATAGACAGATAAGGTGTGGAGTGAAGAGGGGGGAATCAAGATGAAGGGGACACATGTATGCCTATGGTTGGTTGATATTGATGTATGGCAAAAACCATCACCATATTGTAAAGTAATTATCCTCCAAATAAAATAAATAAATATATATTTTTTTTAATTAGAGAGTTTAACTGGCTTTCTCAATTTCACCTAGTTAGTAAATATTAGAAAAACTGACTCTAGAATCCAGGTCACTTATTTCCTAGGCCAATGCATACAAAACTCTGCAGCTTCCTCACATTATAAAAACAGTGACTTCATTGGTGTCCCTCTGAAATAGTGCCCAATATGAAATTAAGCTATTGTTCTCTCAGCCATTGATGGAAGAATCACAGCCAAGATTTTCATTTTGAAATGTGATGGATGTAGATTTCAGATCAAAATCTTTTTGTCAGGTGCAAAGTATTATACATTTCAGAATTTTCAATATTGAATCAGTATAAGATAACAATGAGTTCACAGTGAAAGAAAGATACATTTATACATAGGCAAATCTAGGCCTTTGGTGTAAATGAACCATACTCAGGTCAATTAAATAATAGTGTGTGCTGAACCTACATTTTCATCTTTTACCTCATCTTGGAACAAATCCAAGAAAAAGAATGAGGAAAAGTAGTCATATGCTATATTCTTTAATACTCTAGATGATTGCTTCTTTTAGTATCTTGAAAAGTGCTCTTAGAATGATAGAGGGGAAATGAGCATAATCTAGCATCTATGGATATTTTGATGGTATGAAAAAATCTCCAATTTTTAAAAATAGTTTCATTGATGAGTTACCGACATACAATATGGGCATTCCTGAAGAACATTATGCTTTGCAAAATAAACTAGATTAAAAAGAGTGCATACTATAGAACTTTATATTATTTTCTAGAACAAACAAAACTAGTGAATAATGATTTAAAACTGATCAGTGATTAGTTATGTTGAAGAGCAGTGATTGACCACAAAAGGCACATCCAGTATGATGAAAATATTCTTAGTGTTTCAGTATTCATTACACGACCATATACAATTTTCCAAAAGTCATCAAACTATACTCTTTAAGGTGTGCATTAAATGTTTTTAAAATGTATGCCTCAATAAATGTGATTACATAAAAAGTTATTTTAATTTTCAATATATATATATATTTTTTGGACAGAGCAGGTGATGAGTAATAGTTACCTTAGTGTGGTACAAGAAGTTAAGATAAAACTTCCTCCTAGGAAAGAATTTATTGAAATGAGGTGATACAACTTCCTAGAACATCAGTCACCACAATAACATGATAGCAATAGATATTGATTCCAGAAGATAGGCATATGGTATACAACTAGAAGAGCTAGAGAGTTTGATCAGGAAATTTTCTAGAAATTGATGTTTCTCACCACTTTTCCCATCCTTGAAGTGAAGTGAAGTGAAGTCTCTTAGTCGTGTCCGACTCTTTGCGACCCCATGGACTGTAGCCTACCAGGCTCCTCCCTCCATGGGATTCTCCAGGCAAGAGTACTGGAGTGGGTTGCCTTTTCCTTCTCCAAGGGATCTTCCCAACCCAGGGATCAAACCCGGGTCTCCTGCATTCCAGGCAGACGCTTTAACCTCTGAGCCACCAGGGAAGCCCCTTCCCATCCTTAGATGTCCTGAAAGGAGCAAAAGTCACAGCAACTCTCTTCCTCACACTTCAGGAGACTGGAAATACATCAACCAAACAAATCTAAATAGCATGAATCAACAGATTTAAAAGCAAGTAGGAATAGCCAGTAGCAATAAATTTTTAAAAATGTTTTATACTGAGGTATATCGATAAAATTTCAGAACAACTTAATTAAAGGATAAATCATTAAAATCCACCAAAAGAAGACAGGTTGTCATAACAAATGTGTAGCAGGAAATTAACATTTTTTAAACAATGGTATTGGAAACTAGAGACATCAAAATTCTGAGAAAAAGATAATTATCAAATTGGAATTTTATACCCAGACATATATATCAAATATGAAAACAGAATACAGATATTTTTCAGACATTACATTTCTCAGAAAATACACATCTCCTCTACCATTTCTTAGAAAGTTATTGAATGATCTATTTAGTCAAAATGGAGCAATGGGACTGGAAATCAAGACAGTGGAATAGATAAATGTGAAGCTCACTGTTTCTCACAAATACATTGAAAATATACCTACACTTGGAACAATTCTCATAGAATACCTGCTGAATACTGGCAGAAGATCTCATTAAATCAAAATTACAATAAAGATCACCATGTAACTGAATAAGAAGAAAGAAAAAAGAAAAAACCATGTGGAGACTTGCAACCCTGGTAGGGAGCTGTGGAAAAGGAAAGGTTCTCTCACCCTGGGAAGCTGCTTCACTGGTAGGAGATGAGCCAGGACAAAAAGGGAGGTTCAGAGGCTTGGAAAAGAGTGTAACAGCTGGCTTGTGGCAACAGAACAGAAAGAGATCAGCACAGAGGGTCCTGGCTACCTCCCTGAACTCCCAGACCAAGATGTACATCTACTGGTACACATGCTGCTAAATTCCTTAACTTGATATATCAGGTTTTATTTAATTAACAGTAATCTCTTGAGGTTTCAACTGCCTGGTATTTGTTGCAAAAACTCCTATATATATTAGCTCCTTCATCCACCAAATAAAATCCAATTCTCTACTTTTTGGCTGCATGATTTTTCCGTCGATATGTTTCTCTACTGACCACAACAGCACTCAAATACGTAATCACAGTTATTCATGCAGGAAGAGAACTTGGAAAGACATAAACCAGAACATTAGCCCAGTTAATTCTGGAGGAAGGCAATGCCAAAGAATGCTCAAACTATTGCACAATTGCAGTCATCTCATACACTAGTAAAGTAATGCTCAAAATTCTCCAAGCCAGGCTTCAGCAATACGTGAACCATGAACTTCCAGATGTTCAAGCTGGTTTTAGAAAAGGCAGAGGAACCAGAGATCAAATTGCCAACATCTGCTGGATCATGAAAAAGCAAGAGAGTTCCAGAAAAACATCTATTTCTGCTTTATTGACTATGCTGAAGCCTTTGAATGTGTGGATCACAAGAAACTGGACATTTCTGAAAGAGATGGGAATACCAGAGCACCTCACCTGCTTCTTTAGAAACCTATATGCAGGTCAGGAAGCAACAGTTAGAACTGGACCTAGAACAACAGACTGGTTCTAAATAGGAAAAGGAGTACGCCAAGGCTGTATATTGTCACCCTGCTTAATTAACTTATATGCAGAGTACATCATGAGAAATGCTGGGCTGGAAGAAGCACAAGCTGGAATCAAGATTGCCAGGAGAAATAGCAATAACCTCAGATACGCAGATGACACCACCCTTATGGCAGAAAGTGAGTGAGTGAGTGAAGTCGCTCAGTCATATCCAACTCCTTGCGACCCCATGAACTGTAGCCTACCAGGCTCCTCCATCGATGAGATTTTACAGGCAAGAATACTGGAGTGGGTTGCCATTTCCTTCTCCAGGAGATCTTCCCTACCCAGGAATTGAACCCAAGTCTCCCTTATTGTAGGAAGCCACTTTACCATCTGAGCCACTAAAAAGCCTCTTGATGAAAATGAAAGAGGAGTGAAAAAGTTGGCTTAAAGCTCAACATTCAGAAAGCTAAGATCATGGCATCTGGTCCCATCACTTTATGGGAAATAGATGGGGAAACAGTGTCAGACTTTATTTTTGGGGCTACAAATCACTGCAGATGGTGACTGCAGCCATGAAATTAAAAGACACTTGCTCCTTGGAAGGAAAGTTATGACCAACCTAGATAGCATATTCAAAAATAGAGACATTACTTTGCCAACAAAGGTCCGTCTAGTCAAGGATATGGTTTTTCCTGTGGTCATGTATGGATGTGAGAGTTGGACTGTGAAGAAAGCTGAGCCTGGAAGAATTGATGCTTTTGAACTGTGGTGTTGGAGAAGACTCTTGAGAGTCCCTTGGACTGCAAGGAGATCCAACCAGTCCATTCTAAAGGAGATCAGTCCTGGGTGTTCTTTGGAAGGACTGATGCTGAAGCTGAAACTCCAATATTTTGGCCACTTCATGCAAAGGGTTGATTCATTGGAGAAGCCCCTAATGCTGGAGGGATTTGAGGGCAGGAGGAGAAGGGGACAACAGAGTTTGAGATGGCTGGATGGTATCACCAACTCGATGGATATGAGTTTGGGTGAACTCCGGGAGTTGGTGATGGACAGAGAGGCCTGGCTTGCTGTGATTCATGGGGTCGCAGAGAGTCAGATATGACTGAGTGAACTGAATTGAATTTCGGAGGAAGGGATTTCTGGCGAGTTTTTTTTCTTCTTCTTCTTAATAACTTGGTATACTCTGAAATTTTTTTCTCAACAAAAATAAAGTCTAAGGAAAGAACATGGAAGTGTAAACAAAAGGACATTGTTCCCCAGAAAGAGCATATTCACCACAGAAAATATGAAACATTAGTGCCATTTCCTTCTCCAATGTATGAAAGTGAAAAGTGAAAGTGAAGTCGCTCAGTAGTGTCCGATTCTTAGCTACCCCATGGACTGCAGCCCACCAGGATCTTCCGTCCATGGGATTTTCCAGGCAAGAGTACTAGAGTGGGGTGCCATTGCCTTCTCTGAGTTAGTTCTAAGATGATCTCAAATGAAAGTCTTAGGATAACAGTTGTGAAATCTATAAAAACTTTTAGGAAAAAGTTAAGGACTAGTACATAGAAATCTAAGGAAAAAATGAGGCATTTGTTAACTTCAAGAATTACTAAACTTATCATGAAAGAATGGATGTTTGAGAAAGTCTCTCTTTTAAAATACAGACCTTCATAGAACAAACAAAAAGAAACATGAAAATCACAAAGAAAATGATATGTCCCTTTAATACTGGAAGGCAAATTTTTCAAAAACTTCCCAGAACAAATAAATAGATACTATCATCATAGAAAAAAAAAAATTGAAGGATTGATCCAGAAATAATAGCACCTAAATTTGTAAAAGAAATTGTCAAAGCTAAAAAAGAAAAAGAAAACACTAGTAATAGCCCTCCCATATTTTACCAGCTTTGGGAGATTTATAATAATTTTATAAAAATATTAATTTGTGTGTTGAACAAAAGCCTGTCTGATTTCTGAAATTGCACTGTGGTACAGGTTCAAATTATACACCATATAGGCAGGAATCTAAACTTCAATAACAATGAAACTCAGGTTTAGAAGAAGAGTGAACTTTCTGCAGGTTATTCTCTTTTTTCTTTTCCCAAAACATAGAAGCCTCCTGTCACTGTTCTCCATCTCTAGATTGTTGGAATGAGATCAGAGAATGATTAAACACATTTTTGAAATTGGCTGAGATTTCATTTAATATTCCAGATCCCGTTAGTTTGGACCATATGAAAACTCTGCTTTTGAAATTCAAAATTTGTTTTATTCTAATTTCATAAGGTTTTGTCAAATATTTTCAGTTTTCAAAACTTTTTTAGATTCACCCTAAGTAATGGGGGACTTCCCTGGTGGCTCAGACAGTAAAGTGTCTGTCTAGAATGCGGGAGACCTGGGTTCGATTCCTGGGTCAGGAAGATCCCCTGGAGAAGGAAATGGCAGTCCACTCCAGTACTATTGCCTGGAAAATCCCATGGATAGAGGAGCCTGGTAGGCTACAGTCCATGGG
>SJYT01055356.1:105653-184050 GCA_006410635.1 Cephalophus harveyi | reverse complement strand
CAAATGCTAAGCGGACTGGGGAGGGCGGAGGTAAGAGAAGATTTGTTTAAAAATCGAAAAGGAAGAAGGGAGCCAGTTGTGGGCGCGGGCAGCTCAGGGGACAGAGGCGCCAGATGTGCGCTCCAGTCTCTCCCCGCAGCTCCGGTCTCTTAGCGGGTCTGCGCCGAGGCCTCGAGAGAGGGGCTTTGCACTCGGCTGGAGCTGGAGGCTGCAGAGCTGCGCCCCGGACGCGCCTACCGCCCCCGGTCAGGTCTCCCGGGGAAAGTCGCCCCCAGCGCGGTGCCCTCCCGCCCGCGCTGCGCCTCTTTCCGAAAGCGACGACATGACCGTGCTCTGCAGGGTCCCTACCCCTTCCTCCCCTATCCTGACCGAACGCTCCCGGGGACTCAGTTCCTCCATCGAGATTGACGGGGAAGCCCCGGAAAACGGCAGGAACCCAGCTCGGGTCGGCGATTTCCCCGCACTTTTAGAGAGTGGGTTTGGGTCCGCTGACTGCAGCTCGGGGGGCGGGGGGGGCTGCTGACTGCGGTGCGCGCTCCAGCCTTCAAGCCGGAGTGTCCTCGGGGGGCTCCGGGGGAAGTGTGTCAGCTCCGGCCAGCTCCAGGGGCGAGACGTGAGCGGCTCAGGCTCGGGCTAGCTCTGGCTGAGGCTTGGCGCTGCCTGCCCGGGTCAACGTTAACTTTGCGAAGCGAGCCTTCCCCGCAGCCTGCGCCTCCTCCCGGAATGCGCCGAGCCTTTCCAGCTCCGCGCGCACGGCCTCCCTCCCGCATCTTTGCCCCGAACCCGAGCGGCGAGTGAGGAGCCTGGAGAAACCCGCAGGATGTGGGGGCGGCGAGGAGAGCAACCCACTCCCGGGTGTAGCTATAGGAGACCCGCCTAGTGCTATGAAGAAAAGAGTCCCCAGAGAAAGTGGGGTCAGCGAGCGTCACCTCCCCACCCCCTGGGTCGCGCTTCTTCATCCCATTTCTTGCCAAGGCCTTGTTCCTCGTTTTCTGGGGGTGAGGGTGGAAGTGGGGACGGGGTGGGGTAGGGAGCGGTGGCGTCCGCACGCCTTCTTCTCCCGCGTGAAAGGTTTTCTAAATGCTTGAAAAAGAAAAGCCCTGTTGCTTTGCTGATAATGCAGCAGGGATTTCACGGGCCATCGCACTGCTATTAAGAAATTGCATCTTCTCATCATTTAATAACGCCACCTCTGCATGGCGACGGGTCGTTCCTAGGGGTGGGGTGGAAGGTTGTTTCTAAAACCCTGCTGCATGAAGGTATAGACGTGCCTGTAAAGTCTTCCCTCCCTAAACAAACCTTTGTCGGGTGGCTCTGAAATCGCGCCTTGTTTTCCTCTTCCGATTATTCCTATCGTTTTTATATGAAGCAGAGTAAGTTTTCGGTTTAATCACAGGGAAGCCACAATGATTAATCTGGTGAGAGGACACGGGTCGATGTCTTTATCACTTGGGCTTGCGGCAGTCATCGATGGTTTTGCGGGGTGTCTGGATTTCCCGGGGAAGGGGACGTAGAAGTGTTCTCAGGAGCGAGGATCCGCCAGCATCATCGCATCAGCACATTTGCCACGCGGGGCTCTGAGAGCTAGAGCCTAATATGATGAGAGAGAAGAGATGAGGCTGACCTTCATTTCATTAATCCTGGAATTATTTTTCCTACAAATACAGAGACGCACACAGCAGAATCCAGAAGTAATCACTGCCCAAACCCAGCTGCAGGAGAGCCTGGTCTCAGTCCAGTAGAACAAAGGAATAAAAGTTGCAAAACAAAGAGACAGAGGGTTGGGGCCAAGGCCAGTGGGACCCTGAAGCTCCTGCTCACTGAAGTTCCTTAGTCATGAGCTCTGATTCAAAGTTTTAGAGTTGGCCAGTGGGCCCTAGAATTCAAACCTCTCCGCAAGACTGAAATCCTGCCCAGTACAATGGAATGTGAGTAGTTTTCAAGTACAGACCAAGGAAAAGCATCTGAGAGGACGGAAAAGTTTCCTTGAGTGAGAATTAGCTCTACATGCTGTTTTTGAAACAATGCAAATTAATACATTTAAAATGTCTTGCAGTCACATTTTATTATTAAAAATTATTATTATGATCTTTTTTTCCATGCTGTTTTGGAGTATGTATAAGTTGGTTATTTTATTACGTTGTTAGGGAAAAACAAACAAACAAACAAAACCCTCCCCACCCTTGCGGGAGGGAGCTGCATTGGAAGGACTGAGATAGGATAATCTGTTGAGATCCAGGCATATGGATTTACTCAAACTGAGCTTACTGCTTACTAGAAAAATAGGCTTTGGAAGTAGCTCTAATTGAAGCAGTGGACCATCTTGATAGCACTTCAGAACTTTCATTATGTTCTGCCTTCTTATCTGAACGCTAGACAGTAAAATTACTAGAAATGCAAATTCTGTTTTCAATTAAGATGCAATCTTTTGTTAATTTGAGAATTTTTTTTTTAAGTTACAACTGGTTTTTTTTTTTTTTTTTTTTGACCCAGAACTCAAGGTTCCTCTTTGCAGTGGAGGCTGTGGATGTGTGTGTATGTTTGTTTGTTCTTGAAAAGGGGTGGGGGCAGGGTTGGAGAGCCATGCCGTGATTTGGGGGAATACGGATCAATTTCATGCTCCTTTAATGCACTTGTCTTCATAATTCATGGTTTTTCTTCCACTTTGAATAGAATTACACGGCTGCTTTGTAAAGATTCTGGTTTGGGGATCCTCATATGGGAAATGCCATGACTTTGACCTCAAAGCTTAATTTACAATGCCAGAGCTACACTCCCTTGAGCATAGTGTGTCTCAGAACCTTGCCTGTGAACGTCTGTGACTTATGAAGTTGACAGTTAACGTAAACTTTGATCTGTGATATTCAAAGCTATTTTTGGAACCATCTAAAGGAGATCTGCAAATCTGATTTTACTCTGCCTTCATTTTCTACACATTTTTGTAGGCAGAAGTTCCAGAAACATGATCATTTTGTTTAAGTTTATTTTCAATATTGATTTCTTTCACTTCGATCATAGGAATACCTTATCATTAAATAATAATGATAAGACAGTGGTCTAAAGAGTTTAAAAGTCGGTAGCCAACCTTTTTTTTTTTAACTGTCAAATTTGCAGAATAACTACTATCTTGTACATTTTTTTTTTTCCTTACTAGAAAATCTCACTATTGTGTAAATTCACCAGCCAGTGATTTAAGAGATTGAAATGTGCTTGGGATATTTCCCCCCTTATGCAATTGGTCATTGTTTCATACAAAGTTACCTGATATGTCAAGAACCCCTGTCCTAGATTTACCAGCCACTGTAGTTGCCAGTCTTTTTGGTTCAAAGTTATTGCCCCTGAAATATGTAAATGTCTTTGGTCCTCTCTCTCTCTCTGTGTGTGTGTGTGTGTGTGTGTGATTTAAGGGACTAGGGGAAAAACATCAACAGGTCTGGTAATAAAAAAATTTTTTTTTTTAAGCTGGAGAAAGTTGGACAAATTCTGTTGTACTAGTATGAGTAAGAGTGAGGTTTCCATCAGTATTACTATGATATCCATCCACAGCCTCCTCTATGGGCAAAGAAGAACTAAAGAAAACACTCCAGGAGGATAATTAAACATCTTCTGCTATAATTTTGCCCTGACATTGAGAGCCTTGTGCGTCTCTGGAAATGGGTTTCTTCGCGGAAGATTGCACTTCTGGCCACTAGAGGGCAATGGCGCCCTGCTCCAGCTGTGTGCCTGGGGCCCATCTGCTTTTGAGGGCACCATGAAAAGCAGTTTTGTTACCACCGGCCTTGTCTGGACCTCTCAGGAGAGACCGAATTCAATCTAGCTGTGGTTCAAGCTACTGCTTCAGCAGTTTGTCAGGATTAACATCTTTCTAGTCCGTGGATCCCGTTACCTTCAGTCTCTTCTTCCCACCTTGGAGTTTACTAGAAAGTTGCAAAATCTGAATCTTGAAATCCTCTGAGCAGGCGATGAGGGGGGCTGGACTGTATAATAAACAAGGTCAATTCTCACTGAGGCAGTGATATGGAGGGTTTTCTGATTCTTTTTTTTTCCTGCAAAAAAAGCATCATTTCAGACTCCAAGGGGGAAGGGAAGGAGTAAAGAAGGGAAATATTAGTGAGATTGCTGTGATAACATTGCCTATTCTTTCAAGAGGTTTTGAAGATGTTTGCAAGGCATTTTTAATTTGCAAAAAAAGAACAGCAGTTTGATCTTTGGTAAACACTTTGGGGCACGGAGTTTTAATATAACAGTAAATGTTTTACTATTACCTTTAAACCATTCCTGATATTGCTGTACAAAACCTAACTTTAGCAGAGTAAAATTTAATTCAAGATTGGTCCTCATGCACTGGAGTTTAATCATCTGACTTTTTTTTCCCCTCCTCTGTGATATGGAAATTACTGCTTATGATTAAATTGCATATTCCAGGCTGCACAAATTTATATTTGTTACTGTTTGATAGTATCATTATGAATTTAGAAGAAGAATGAAACAGAAAAAAAAAACTAATGCTATATTATAATTAAGAGGAAAGCTCTATTTTAAAAAAATTACTGGCTTAAGTGGATTCTTATTTGTATCTTTTTTTTTCTTTAAAACTGAATATAGTTGCCTCCCTGGTGAATCAGCAGTGGAGTTCTTTGCAGCTCTGAGTATGTTGGAATGCATGAGCAGTTGATGAAGGAGGAATCAATGGAAATAGATTATGGGAGGGAGTATTAAGTAACTCAGTTGAAAGTAAGACAAAGTGTTTTGTAAACCAAAGCTCACTTACTGCCGGGACAGTTTATTTAACTTTAAAAAGGAAGGCACTTTTAAATTCTAAGTGCTTGTGAATAATGCACGTTTGTTAGAACTGGAGGCAAAATTTCACTGTTATTTGGTTTAATTAGTCATCTGACAGTTGCAGAGTTCTGAGATGCTTATTGAGATAAAGCATTGTTCTCGGAGTTTCTATGGTCAAGCTTTTTGCTCAGGCAGAGAGGCTAGTACGCAGGATGTTAAATGAGATGGGAGTTTTAAGAGAGAAGAAAGGAAGAAAGAGGAGGGGGGAGAAAAGAGTGTGGGAGAGACTACGGATGCCCTTTCTCATGGCAGGTCAAGCTCTGGTGTCTCTCTCTTCTTTCCTCCCTTTTTCTACTCATTTAGACCATGCGAGGTGCTGAATCCAGAAAGCTGGCATAAACAGCTCCACAGGCCACGGTCAACAGTGGCCAGAGCCTTATTCTCCTGCCTTCTGGCACTGAATACTTGTCAAAGGATACTGTGAATAAGCACTGCCTTTTTCTGCCTTTCCCCTGGTTGTTCCAGTTGAAGAAAAACCTTCACTTCCTCCATGAACTTCTTTATTTGCCAGAAATCCTCCTGATACGGTCCTCTGTGCTGGCATGATTTCACAAATTAAGATTACTTCTCCATGTTCACTTTTCCCTGAAGAAAATGTCTTCGGATGCAGCATCTTCCCCAACTCGATGACCACCTGACATGGCAACTGGAGCAGTGGCAGCCCCACCCTGGATTTAGTTTAAGACACACAGAGATCTCTTCTCAGCCGTCATTAGGCTCCACCGGTGAGAGGAGTGGGAATTCAGAGCTGCATCCTAGCCATGGATGCTGTTTCATTCTCAGGAAGAGCAAGCACGGATGAAGGCCGGACAGACAGAGTGTGTCTGATTACACTGCATTCACCCCCACCGTGAAATCTGGGTTATGTGTCGCCGATTGTCACATACCAAACAGTCGGCCCTATTTCCATTGTTCCTGAGTCCTGGACCACCTATTCAGACTTGGAGTCGGTATTGCCGAGCAATCAGGCCAAGATCAGGGTGAGGAGAGTGAGGTGAAGACAGGCAAGTGCAGACTTAAATCCCGACTGTATTTAAAATGTTGATATTTTGCTCATCATGGAGTTTTTTCCCCTAGTGGTCTTGATTTTTGAAATATTTCCTAAAAATATTATTTATCTTGATTCACTGAGTTTTGGGGGTTTCCCAGGTGGCACTAGTGGTAAAGAACCTGCCTGCTAAAGCAGGAGACATCAGAGACGCAGGTTTGATCCCTGAGTCTGGAAGATCCCCTGGAGGAGGGCATGGTAAGCCACTCCAGTATTCTTGCCTGGAGAATCCCAAGGACAGAGGAGCCTGGTGGGCTACAGTCCATGAAGTCGAAAAGAATTGGACATAATGAAGTGACTTAGCAGTAACTGCAACTGAGTTTATTGGCATCTCCTTATATTTTGTACCCACGGACGGAGCCCCACCTGACTCACCCTGGTTCCAGCCCTGCCCAGCAATCTGATTCTTCTCAGTTCCAGCTCCACCGCTTGCAAAGTAGGAACTCAAGACTGAGCTAAGTAACTTCTCTCAGACTCAGCTACCTCATCTGTAAAAATGGACCTAGTCATAGTATCCATGTCCTGGGATTGCTATAAGATAACAGAAGAATTGGGTACAATGTCTGGTTCATGAGTGCTCAGTAACTGCTTGGGACTTTTTGTCCTCTCAGAAAGAGACCTGGGCTTCACTTTTATAGACTAACCGTAGCAGGTAGAAGTTCTTCCCCATGATTATTTGGCCAAAATCCTGCACTAAACTTTCCTTTGGCTTGAGGGCCCTCCCAATTAGTGATGAATTGTTTATTAGAACCTGCCTTTTTTAAAAAAATATATTTCAGAAGTTTAAGTGATCCATCCCTCTTTCATTTAAAATATTCAAGAAGTAGTCAAGATTTTACAGATAATTATGGCTTTTGAAAAGTGCCTGCCTCCTCGATACCTTTGCATTTTCCCCTGCTCATTTTTACATACGGGCTGCTGTGGAAAGTTGCCCTGAAGTTACATCTTACTGGGAAAGTTGGCTAAGCCTGTGATGTTGAGATATTCATCACAAGGTCTGCCTCTCTTTAAAAGGGACTCATTACTATTCCAGACTAGCTGAAATGATAATTAGTCTCTTGATAAATTGTCACCATTTTCCAGAATATTCCTGTTTGTTTTTCAGGTAAATGTAGTTTGGGGTTTTCAGGAGGATGAGCTGTGACAGTCTGACTCCTGGAAAGGCTGCGACTTGAAGAAGCGCTTGCCCGCTCTGTGGTCTTCCTCAGGCCCAGGCAGAAGCACAGTGATTTGGCATCGGATTAAAAATAACAGGAATCCCCGCCCCCATGCAGCTCTCCATGGCATTCCAACTGTTCTCACCCCAGTGTCACCATCAGGCTGCAGCTTCCAAAGCTCCTAGTCCTTCCAGGTTGCCCTGCTGTGCTCCATCTGCAGCTTTCCTGTGTCATCTGTCCCTACCCCAGGCCCTCCTGCATTCCCTCCTGAGTACGCGGCACCGTGAGAGGGAGGCTCTCGCTGCCTGTGTTTGCCTGGAAAAGGCCAGGGGAGAGGGCCACCTTGATGAGATAGGACCGTGCTCCAGGTACCCCCTGTATTGTGTGCAGTCGCCTTGTGAGGAGGGTGCTGTCATCTCCACTTTACAAGTCGGGACAGTGACCCCCAGGAGGATTCAAGACACTCGTCCTAGCTCACCAGGCCGGAGCTAGGTGTCCAAGCCCGTTCTGACCCCACAGGCCAGCAGTTTCCTGTCATGTGTGGTGTGGGTTGCAATCCCGGACCTCCTCGGCTTCCTGGAGAAGAGCAGCGGGACAGAGAGCTGAGTTGACGGCTCGACCCTGTGCCCCTCCAAGCTCCCAGATGCTGTCCATTAAAGGACCCTCTGAGATCTTATGGTCGAACTCTCCTCTCTGCAGGGTTTCTGCTTGTCATTGATCCTGCAGCTTCCTAAATGTCCTGATGACAGCCCGCTAATGACATCTCAGGAAACCCATGACACCAGAGGCGACTCATTAAGTCTGTTCATTAAAATATCCTATCATATAAGGAGCTAAGATATCTTCTGCTGTAACTTTCTCCCAGTAGTCTCTTTGCCCTGCTCCCCGGCACTTTTTCCTTCCGAAAGCCCTACAAATACTGAAAAATGGCATCTGATAACAGTTAAAATCCATCATGTATTGAGTACTAAGCTAGACTCAGGCACTATGCTAAGGGCATTCTAAAATGTGAGAATTATCTGCAGCAATCTATGAGCTGGTTAAGATAATTGCTAGCATCTTACAGAGGAAAAAACCCTGGAAATGTCCAGGGTTCCATCACTGTTAATTGGCAAAGCTGAGATTAAAAGTCTGGCATCCGACAGCCAACTTAACCTGCGTCAGGGTTCTCTGCCATTCGGGGCTTCAGCTAACCTGATGAGATTACAGACCTCTCACCATCTTCATCTCTCATGTCTGCTTCCATTCTGTTTTGTCTTTGTCCCCCCTAAACATGTGGCATCTTAAATCAGAGTCCCTATCGTGGTCTAACCACTGTAGAGTGATTGGACCTCCTGTTTCCTGTAATGAAAATTGGACATCTCACTTTAAAGCAGACTTCTCAGGAGTCAGTCTCTGAAGTCACTTAACTGAGCTGTTGGCTATTCTCATCAATGATCTTTCAGAGATGAGGGTCCAGGGGCCCATAGAAGAGCCACGACTCACCTAATATCACATGGTAATCTAGCAGCAGGTGGAATAAGAAGTGGGTGGTCTTGGCTCTTAATCCTATCTCTTACCACTATCTAAAACCAAAAGCCTTTTTATTTATTTCTTTAGAGTTGATATACCTGTGGTCTGATATGATTTAAACATATCACTAGTTCAAGTATATATATATATAAAAGATTCACCCTATAATATTATTTGGCAGTTGTAACATCTAAATACAGAACTTTGTATGAATCTTTAATATTTTTGAAGTCATGGTTAGCCAATCCAGTGTCATTTGATAATATTTTGCAGTATATACCATTTGATTTCACCCTTCAGCTCTGTTCTACTTTATAGATATCTACCACTAATATCTCTATTCTGAGTTTCCATAAGTAATAGTAAGAATGGCATCACCACTTTGCCACCCCTAGGCTTTCACAGGGCCCTCTGGCAGGGTTTGGTTTGCACTCCATCTGAAACTCATTTCATTGTCCCCTACTTTAATGAAAGGCCTGGGCTGGGAACACTGAAATGGTCAAATCACAGGGCCTTTCCTCAGAGAGCTGACAATATCGCTGGTGAAGAACATACTAAAATCTCAAGGCTGCATACAGCCAGTGCCCAAAGGAAGTATAAGCAAGGAGGACCACAGTAAAGATGAGCCACATGCAGTTCAGTGATCAAAGATGGTTTGGGGAAGGGGAAAAAAAAACAAAAACATTGCACTCCTGCACGGGGGGGAGGGACCCAAGAGACCAACTGGAGTAACATACCGTGCCACCAGGCCCTCCAGTCCTGGCTCCGTGTGCCAGTGATAGCCAGAGCGTCACGAGTCACAGGGAGCTCCTCACCCCTGGGCACAGACCACCGAGGCATTAGGGACTTCCACATTTAGAAACACTTCCTTTGGCTTGATCCAAACTCTGTGTCCCCAGAGTTTGTACTCTTGGGTATGAGCCTTTGATGTCAACGAGGGATAGATAGAATTCTCCCTCCCCGTTGCAGCTGTTCAGTATCTGAGTGGTCTTCCAGGATGCTGTCTCTGTCTCCCATCTCCAGAACGGACACCTGTCTCCTTTTTGCCCTCCTCAGACAGCGGCACTGAGCACAGAGATCTAGAGGCAGCTTAGACTATCAACTCCCTCTGCTGCTTTTATTGCTGCCCGAGGCTACATTACATTAGCTTTCATTGCCGGCCACATCACCCAGAGGACTTGTGCTCCACAGTTTATTTCTTGGTTTTTCCTGGTGTGCTGCTGTTAAGCCCCATTTTCCCACCTGTCCCTGTACACAGAAGACATAATACGGCACCTTCGGCAGTGTGAGGGCGTCAGGCTGCCTGGCTTCAAAGCTTGGCCCTGCTGCTTCCCGGCTGTGCAAGCCACCGTATCTGTCTCTCCATGTCCTCATCTGTAACACTGGGTCAATAATACCAACCTTGCAGGTGTGCTTCTGATACTAAATATTAATATATGAAAGTGTTTAAAGAGTACATGGAATGAGGTTGCTGTTTTTATTATCTCTGTCACATTACATATCAAAATGTTTTAAAATTTAAACCTTTAGTCTCTTGTGCAGAATATCTGTCATCCCTCTAGCCATGCAGTAGTTTGGTTTACTTACATACCTACCTTTCTTATAAAAAACAGCAAGAACAACAAAACCAATAGAAGCAGGGACAGCACCTTGTTAACCACAGAAGACACTCCTTTCAAGTGATTCTACCCAGGTGGTGCTAGTGGGTCAAGAACCCACCCGCCAATGCAGGAGACATACAAGATGTGGGTTCGATCCTTGGGTTGGGAAATCCCCAGGAGGAGGGCATGGCAACCCACTCCAGTATTCTTGCGGAGAATCCCAAGGACAGAAGAGTCTGGTGGGCTATAGTCCACAGTGTTGCGAAGAGTCAAACACAACTGAAGTGACTAGGCACGCACGCGTGCCCTGGAATACAATATTCTTCATGTTACTCATTCCTTGTAATGCATAGTTGCCATTTTGTTTGCTTGTTTGTGTGGCTTCATAGCACCCAAATCGCCTTCCTAAGTTTGGAGATAACCCACAATAAGACTGTAGAAAGACTGCCCTCCTTCTACTCCACAGGCTTCAAGGGGCAGATTCTCTGTCCTCTCTCTCCTGGAAGGTAGAATAATGACTCAGCACCTACTTCCCAGTGTGTTTTAAACTTGGAATCAGTATCTTACACTTATGTGCCTGTGTGTGTGCACACCCACACAAGCACACCCACAAGCCCCGGCCATGAGGTAGCCCATGGATGCTGGCCATGAGGTAGCCCATGGATGCTGGCCACGGAGAACCCACTCTGGTCATTGTGGAGTGGCTGCTGCATCATCTGACATCCAGGAGTAACCAGAGTGGAAGAGAAAGCTGTCACTACCCATGTTCAGGGGGGACTGTGGCGGGGACCGGGCTGTGTGCTGTGCTTAGTCACTTGATTGTATCTGACTCTTTGCAGCCCCATGGATCCACCATGGACCTGCCAGGCTCCTCTGTCCATGGCATTCTCCAGGCAAGAATACTGGAATGGGTTGCCATGCCCTCCTCCAGGTTTGTGGCAGGATCTGGTCCGCAGTTCTGACTGTCGAGGCTCCTGACATTCCTGACCGCTTCTCTAGTCTTCCTGCAAGCCATGTGCTACTCAGAGCTGCTTTGAACTAATAAACCCAAAAAGGCTTCATATCCCTGGATATCCTTGCAAGACTGCTGCAAGAAAGCTTATCCATTGCAATGGTGAGGGGAGATCTGGATTTTGAGTTCCTCTCAAATGCTGAATAGAACGTGGATAGATGGTTAGATATTCAGGTGTGAGGAGAGAGCAGAAGAAACCTTTATTAAACATTGGATGGTCCGATTTGGGTTGAGCAAGAATTGGGCAGGACATCAGGACCTGGGTGGAAGCTAAGTGATACGGCTCAGTAGATAAAGTGGAATTTACACAGGCAGCTATGGCAAACGACATAACTGTTAGGCATGTGGATGGCAAATGGTCTCTTGGAAAGAACAGGGCAGGTTGTGTGGGAGAGTGGCCCATGGATGCTGGCTCTGGAGCCAATGCAAAATTCCCCCAAAAACTAATATGCAGAGGAAACTAAGGCTAGATTCAGGGACAAGAGTCCAAATTGTATTCCTAATCTAAAGGCAGCCAGATAGAAAAGACTAGTTTGAATTCAGAGCCAAACATCTTGGAGAAGCCAGGATCAAATACATGCAAGCTTTCCAGGCATTGATGGCAGCACAAAGGATGCCCCTCCTCACCACAAATGACTTCAACACATCCCAGTTTCTGGGGGTGGAGGGTGGCCCCGACACCCTCCCAGCTCTCTGGCCCCTGTGTTGGCCCCAAGATTGGTGGGAGTTGGCAGTGCTTAAAGCAGGGAGAGTTGGGGCAGCAAAGAAAGAGAAAAGCTTCCTTTGCCATTGGTCCCTTGTCATCCCAGGACAGTCCAACCCCTGTTGAAAGGAATCCGAATCACACTTCTAGGGAGTGGAGGCTTCAGGGCAAGGTCAGGGTTTCTAAGCGTCTAAGACTTGCTGGCCTGTCTGCTGGGCCAGGTAGTTAAACTGCTGAATGGCTTGATTTTGTGTTTGCCCAGACCTGACCCAGGTGTCACTGTGCCACACAGAGCTCTTGGAGCCATGCCTTTCAACTTCTATGTGGTACTCCTTGACTGGTCACCATGGACATAAATCCAGACCACAAACCAAGAAGGACTAACCAAATACAGGTGAGGCTGGTTGGGCAGCTATATCAAGAGTTAGCATCTTTCCAGTGTCTAACTTATGGAATCATGAATGTTTAAAGGTTTTAAATATTTAATGACATATTTAAAGGTTTTTAAAACAATATTTCTTTGACAACAGCAGCAAAACTGTGTTTAAATTCCAAATCCAAATTGAAAATTAGGAGTACCTTATGCAGACAATTCCAGTCCACAACACTTTGTCCTGAAATAATCCAATAGGGAAGGGAGTTGGCTCTTGAACTGTCTCACTCCAGTTTATGTTTCATATATAGACACAGCTGTAGTATAAGATGTAGTTTTCATTTTCATTATTATTCTCGGGAACTTAAGAAGCACTATATAAATGAAGTGTCACTATTAGTATTATTATCTTAGAGTGGAAATTGCAATTTAGCCGTTAGAACTGGGCACACTCTCCTTCGAAGTAATGCATTGGCCATTCTTGTGTTTTATTCATCACCGTTCCTCCTTGCAAACCTCCAAGAATCTTCAGCTTCAGCAAATCTCCACGGTGCGTTTGGGAGCATTAGTCAGGAGACTGATACAGCCTGAGAGAACATGTCTTTGAAGTGAGGGATGGAGCCTGCCGAATCATCTCAGCTGCCCTCATCCCAGCAACCCCCTCCTGCCGTGCCTGCATCGCAAGCCAGGGAGGACCTGGTTTTCACTTAGAGAGAGGCATACCTTGTGTGCTTTCCTTATTGGGCGCTTAACTTCTGTCTCATTTCTCATGAATGGAGAAAGATCTCCTGTCAGCAACCCTGCGGCCAATTGCTGACAGATTTTTCCCTAATAGGCTGTTCTGTGGTTCCCTCCTTCCAGGCAGACCAGCCTGGTGAAACCCTGGCATTCTGCTAAATAGCTGTGTGGCCTTGGGCAAGCCACTAACCTCAGTTTCCTCATCTGTAAAGTGGCCTGTTGGGTCCTTTCCAGCTCTGAAATGGTCTGGCTCTCAAACCTTCTGCAAATCACCTGGCGTGGTACCTTCTGACCACTGCATCTCAGCATTCTGGAAAAGGTGCCCTCCATGTGGACAAAAATGCCAGGATGGAAATGCACAGGATGATTTGTGTGAACAGAGTGCACACACAGGGTGGTGAGTTTGGGACTCTGTGAAGTATGTTGCACATCACATTTAGGACTTCGGACTTCATTCCCCAGGTCCTAAAGAGCCTTTGCCAGTTTAGAGCGGTGGTGGTGGGGAGGCTGTGCTCGATACTGTATTAAATGATATCTGGACCAGCATTGAGAAAAACTGATAGTAGCAAGGGGCAGAGACTCTAAACAGGGAAATTGGCAGGAAGCCGGGACTAGGGGGCAGCGTTTTTATTAACAGAATCACAGATATGTACTGAGCCTTTACTGTGCACACACAGTGCTCAGCCTTTCCTACAAATTATCTCAATCCATCCTCCCTACAACCTTAATGAGTTGGAAGCTATAATTATCCCCATTTATAAAACATGGACACCAAGACTCAGGGTAGCTGAACAACTTTCCCCAGCATTATACATCTGGTAAGGGGCAACTGGGGATTCGAACAGGAAGATTTTGCATTCTTCACTGCTCTGTTATCACAGGACCGACTTAAGAGGCTTCCAGGATAGGTTCATGAAACTTGCTACTGGCTGTCAGTGAGGAAATGGGGGTGGATGCTCTGTGAAGTGCTTACTGAGCGCCTGGGACTGAGCCTTCTAGAGATTATCTCATTGAATCTTCCCCATAAACTCCATAAATAGAAGCCCCAACTTAACACTGATAGGCAGTTGCAAAGCATTTGAACTCAGGACATGAAAGAACCAGAAAGCTTTTCCTGAGACTTTTCGAATGTATCCCAAATTGCCGGGTTCTTGGCTTTCTCTCCACCCAGGCTGATCTAAAGATGACACCGAATATTATGTCTAATGTCTAGTTCTCATGACTTAGATATTTTAAAAGATGTGTTAGGCAGGAAAGAAGCTGTGATTCCACGATCCATGTTCTCTCTTGATATTTTGGTTCCCGTCCAGCCCTGGCATAGCTGAAGGGAAGATGCCACCAAGAGTGTCACATCAGAACATTTATTTGACACTCAGGGTTCACAGTGTATTTCTAGGAGGTGTTGAAAGAAGATATGTAAACCCATCAAAGGGCCCTCTCCGCTTTCTGATAGCAAAGATGGGAGAAGATAGCAAAGTCAAATTACAGCTGCCATCATGCATATTAATAAGGACCTAGGTTTCTGAGAGATAAAAGAATCTTCTACACGGGATTTGAAGAGGACTCGAAGAGGCATCAGATTTGACACTCCAAGCTAGGACAGGAAAACAAATGCAATCGCAAACACCAACCTGGCAAAATCTTGTTCAAAGAGACGAAGTCCACAGAGACGAAGGGTCTCTTCTCTGTTATCACAGGACCGACTTAAGAGGCTTCCAGGATAGGTTCATGAAACTTGCTACTGGCTGTCAGTGAGGAAATGGGGGTGGATGCTCTGTGAAGTGCTTACTGAGCGCCTGGGACTGAGCCTTCTAGAGATTATCTCATTGAATCTTCCCCATAAACTCCATAAATAGAAGCCCCAACTTAACACTGATAGGCAGTTGCAAAGCATTTGAACTCAGGACATGAAAGAACCAGAAAGCTTTTCCTGAGACTTTTCGAATGTATCCCAAATTGCCGGGTTCTTGGCTTTCTCTCCACCCAGGCTGATCTAAAGATGACACCGAATATTATGTCTAATGTCTAGTTCTCATGACTTAGATATTTTAAAAGATGTGTTAGGCAGGAAAGAAGCTGTGATTCCACGATCCATGTTCTCTCTTGATATTTTGGTTCCCGTCCAGCCCTGGCATAGCTGAAGGGAAGATGCCACCAAGAGTGTCACATCAGAACATTTATTTGACACTCAGGGTTCACAGTGTATTTCTAGGAGGTGTTGAAAGAAGATATGTAAACCCATCAAAGGGCCCTCTCCGCTTTCTGATAGCAAAGATGGGAGAAGATAGCAAAGTCAAATTACAGCTGCCATCATGCATATTAATAAGGACCTAGGTTTCTGAGAGATAAAAGAATCTTCTACACGGGATTTGAAGAGGACTCGAAGAGGCATCAGATTTGACACTCCAAGCTAGGACAGGAAAACAAATGCAATCGCAAACACCAACCTGGCAAAATCTTGTTCAAAGAGACGAAGTCCACAGAGACGAAGGGTCTCTGTGTTTTGTATTTCTTTATCTGCTCTCATGTCCTTGGAGCATTCTCATCTATTATTCCCCTTGACCCATCTTTTTTTTTTCTCATCCCTAATTTGTTCATCAACTCACCTTTGGACAAGAGGGAATGCTCTTCCTTTGTCTGGATTTGTTTCCTCTTATATAGAGTAAGAAAGTTCCAATGGAAAATTGCCTCCCATACAGGAGGGATCTGGGAGACCAGCTGAGATCTGTTCAAAAAGTAAAAAAAAAAAAAAAGGTCAGTCACTCTACTTGACCCAGAGAATACTTGTATTTTTCTCCTCTGAACCCAGCTCCTGGACTTAAGATTTTCATTGGGACAATTAATACCAAATGGGTGGTGGGCTACTGGGGACTCAGAATTTAGTTCTCAGCTAAATGGCAGCCCACTCCAGTATTCTTGCCTGGGAAATCCCATGGATTGCGGAGCCTGGTAGGCTACTGTCCATGGGGTCGCAAAGAACTGGACACGACTGATTGACTTCACTTTCACTTTCACTTTCTGGTAAAGAGCCTCCAAAACCTGTCTCCTGACTCATTTAAAGCAATGCTTTTAAAAAAAAAAAAAGTGAAGAAAAGCTTTATGGGCAAGAATATGAATTAATTTCATGGAAATGGCATCCCTTTTCAAAGATTGCCTGTCTTTGCTTAATGTTGAAAATATTGATACTACCTCTGGTATTGTTTCCCCCATTTTTACATTTGCATGGGAAATGATTCGATGAATATTTCTTCTGAAGATGGTTTTCCTTCTCTGAGAAAGTTACGTTGATCATTTTGGCTTGGTCCACTGATCACGCCGCCCTGTGAGGGGCCTGTTTGGATGGGAAAGAGAGCTGTTTGGGAAACAATAACTTTACCTGCTTCGTTGTGCTTCCTTTCGGGGCTCTGTTGGACTTGCTACAGGAGAGCGTTGAGAATGCTGTTCACATGCTCTCGAATGCAAGAAATTGTGCTAATACAACTTTAATTTTCATATCAAATTGAACAAGAAATGAGTTTGTCGGAAATAATCATGACTCTTGCAGAGGTGCCAGGTTGGCTAGTTACTGAGGTGTGGCCGTTCCTCCGTGTCTGTCTGAGCAGTGACGTGGGCGTGTAGATGGAGGTCATCCAGTGTGCTGGGCCCAGCTACACCCTCGGGGGACCTCCTCAGGACCGTTCCTGGCAGTGGCTCACTCCAGCTACCAGTATTCCCTCATCTCCCACTATACTCGGCTCCCCCTCAGCCTTATTCCCAGTGCCCTGGAGGGTCTCTTACAAAAAAACAAGACAAAACCAAGCAACCCTTAAAGTAACTAGTTCAATCTCTGTGACATTCATGGTGGTGGTTCAGTTGCTAAGTCATGTGCAACTCTCGCAATCCCTGTTGCTTCACCTTGAATAAAGACATTGTGGTGGGAGGCTGTGCTTACAAAGGTGAGCCTGGGGGTGCAGTGCAGTTCCAGAAAGAACTGGGAGGACTTCTGTCACTCATTGCATTGAGCATGTAGAGACAGGTTTTAAATCTTTTATCTGTGGGGCCACAAATCTTCTGGTTTCATATTTCATAGGTTAACTTCTGAATGTTATTTCTCCAAAGCACGCAATAATTTTTGCAGCATCCAGGACACCGCTAATACTTCTGAGTTTCTACAGTCAACGTAGGTTCCTCCTCTTTTTGGGTCTCTCTTTTGGGTTTGATCCCTGGGTCAGGAAGAGCCCCTGGAGAATGAAATGGCAGCCCACTCCAGTATATATATATATATATATCTTTCAGCTAATGGGCACAGAGTGATTTAAATGCGACATTCTCTCAGTGCTCTGTCATGCCTTCACAACAACAGTAAAAATATGCACCCTTCCTTGATGGTCTGGATAGTGCAAGTCCACTGTCTGCATCAGTTCTCATGACAACAGTGAAAGTCTGATCTGGGTGTAGAGGAGTGATTAAAAGCTCACATGTGAAGGGGGTTCAGACTAAGAAGGCTGAGATTTCGCTGCTACCATTTTTTATTTTTTAGCTGTCTGGCCATGGGCATATAACTCATGAATTTGTGTGTTTGTCGGTTTCCTCATCTGCACCATTGCATTGACCAGAGTATCTACAAAGATCCAAATGAGTACCTAGTCCTTGGTAGCAGACAAGCCTATACTATTTACTATTATTATTTCCGTTCTGCAGAGAGGCAGCGGAGGCACTGTGAGTTTACACACTCTTGCCTTGGGGTATATGTCAAGTGAGTGACACTGTGGAATTTGTATCGAAGTTCAAGTACTTAAAATCCATTGTTCCTTTCCATTCCCTCTACTAAAGTTCGCTGTTACTGTTTCTCTCTTCCGCACCAGACTCTAATCTGAATTTGATGGGAACTAGTTTTCTATTGTATATGAAGGTTTCATGCTGTACTTTCTTAAAAAAAAAATTGACATAATGCTCTCTTTCTCAGTATGAATCATATTTGCATAGCTCTGAGGATGTTGAGAACTCAGTTTTCTCCCGAAAATCCTTTGGTTTTGAGCTTTTGTATGTTTATCATTGAAATTTCAGGAATGATGGTTCTATCCACGCCCGTGCTCTTCAATAGACGAGTAACACAGGCCACCAATGTAAGCCACAGATGAAATTAAAAATGTTCTAGAAGTCCAGTTAAAACAGTGTAAAGGAAATATGTGGCAATTTTAATCATGTATTTTATTTAAGCCAATGTAGCCAAAATATTATGATGTTTAATTAATATAAAATGACTGATGTGATATTTCTCATTCTTTTTTTCATACTGAATCTTTGAAACCTCCTGAGTATTGTATATATAAAGCACATCTCAGTTGGAACTAGACACATTTTAAGAGCTCAGTAGTCACTTGTAGCTAATGGATACTGTGTAGATAGAACAGGTCTTAATTTTTCAAAGGATAATGTATACAACAAAAATTTTTAAACAGCTGTGGGTGAGGGAGGTACTCTGTAAGATATGTTATTATGTTATCTAATTTTATTCTCAAAACAGCCTTGTGCTTTCACCCTTTTTTTCAGGCAAAGAAACTAAAGGCTGAGATTACATAACATGCTTATCATTGCACAGCTGGCAAGATGCAGAACTTGAATTTAGACTTCACAGATTTTGTCTCCTTCTCCAGGGCTCTTCCTATAATACTGTAACCACGTGATGGTGATGGTGATGGTGATGGTGATGATAACGATGGTGAAATGTTAATATCAGCATAATGATCCTGTTAACCCCTGGTACTGGTGAATTTATAACTTTCACTTAAGGTTGTGTTTATTCACCTTTGATACACAATCCTTTAAAATAAGTATTTACATCCTAAATAAGCCCTGAGCAGGTTGCAGATAGACAGGTCCAAAGCTAACCCAGAAGATGTGATAACTCAGTGAACCCAGTTGCTTCCAATGCCAAGTTTATCCAGGAAATCTCATTCATGTGAGGGTTAGAGAGGGTTTCATATAAAGTATGAACTCCAGGGAGATGCATTGTGGTGCTTGAGCCACGTGATTACACACATATGTGAACATGCTTGTGCAAGACCCAGGCAGAGGGAGACAAGAGAGGCCCAGGAGATGGGCTCATGGCCACGTGTCTGTCTTGGCACCTTTTGAACCACAGCTTCCTGAGACTCCTTCTTTAACAATTCCTGCCTCCTCTGTAGCTCTCCCAAGTTTCCACCCCAGAGCTGGGTCTAACAGAGGTATCCATAGAAAGGGGCTAGCCAAGACAGAGACATTCTTACCTCCAACCAGAGGTAATCCTGGCTTCCCAAAGTACAAGTGAGCTAACGTCGATGCACGCCTCAGACCTTGCATTGTGGGCTACCTGTGAGTAAAAGCAAAAGACATTAGATTAAAGATGTGTTACCCATCAATTCCATACATTTAGCAAGCATTCATGATACAGTGATAATCAGTCAGGCTGGAGATAAAAGAAAGGATGGGCAAAACAGACATAGTTTCTACTCTAATGAACCTTATATTTTAGTTTGAGGGAAAAGACAATAAAATATAAACAAGTAAACAAAGTATTTTCAGTAGTGATGAGTGCCATCAGTAAACATATCTGTGGGATGGGTTAAGAAGTGACTGACGTTTGAGAATGACAGCCACTCTCTCTGCCCATCCCGGCTGAGGACTGCAGCTGATGAAAATGAGGAAGATGATTGTGAGGTTAGTTACCATTATTGGAGGCCTGCAAAGCAATGAGTAGAAGGGAAGAAGGAAAATAGATAAAAGAAGAAGAAAAGTGAAAAGGAGGGGAGAGAGAAGAGGAGGACAAGACATCAGTGTCATGGCTGAAATTTTGGGAATCCCGACATTTGTCCTGAGAGTTGGGTCCCCTTCATGTTGAAGGACAGCCCCAGAGAGGGAAAGGAGCTTGATCAGCAACACAGGTGAGGTCAGGGCTCGGCCAGGAGTGGACTCTGGGCCTCTTTGTCACAGCACGTGAATCCATGCCTGCCTCTCCTCATCTCTGCGTCTTCTCCCTGGCTTTCATGCCCAGGATGGTCTGTCTTAACAGTGATGTGTTGGGAGGGTGGTACACATCTCTTTGGGGTTCTGAGAGGTGGATGAATGGGTAGAACAAGTTTGCTCAAGTAAATGGTTGAAATGGATACATTTATTAGAATATAGTTCCTCTGAGTAATGGAAAGAAGCTTTGAGATGATGCCTGGAAGAATATAGCCCACGCACATTTGCACGATTGCTTTGAGGGAGAAAGTTATTAGATTTTTACTGCTGACAGCATAAAAAAAGCAACTAAATATCCATGTCACCAAAATACATTTACATTAAATTTGAACTTCTGCCTTCATAAGCGGGGTTAACTCTTAGTGGAAGTACAGGGGATTGTTCACTCTAAGGGCGTTAAACACAGCGCTTGTCTACCCATCTTGGCTATCACCAATAAATGCCATTCTGGTGGAGACACCCTGGTTGCTCCTTTAATCCAGCTTCCTTAAATTCATTGTCTCTTAGGTTTTCTTAAGGAATCTAAAATTTGGCCTTTGGATACAGATAAGGCAACAGCTGTCTTTCGGGGGAGTTAAAATGTGTCCTTGGCTGTTGTTGGGAGATTGCATAACCCTCTCCATTTCTTTGAATCTGAAATCTTCTGTAGTTTCCCATCTGTAAATATTGACGTACACATAAAGCCTCAGCCAGAATTCTATGAGGCGAACAGAATCAATAGGATATACATATATTAAGAGATTTATTGAGAAGAATTGACTTAAGCTATTGTGAGGGTTGGCAAAGCGTGTCTGAAACCCACAGGGCAGGTGGGCAGGACGGGCAGACAGGTGCTATAGGGTGTGGGCAGACACTGAGCTTCTCTTCATTAGGAAGCTTCCATTCTCCTCTTAAGGCCTTTCAACTGGTTGAATCAAGCCCATCCAGATTATCTAGGATAATCTTCCTTACTTATAGAAAATTAATTCTAGACTTTAATTACATCAACTAAATGCCTTGTAGCCATGGGGAACAGTATGGAGTTTCCTTAAAAAACTAAAAATAGAGCTACGATATGACCCTGCAATCCCACTCCTGGGCTTATATCTGGAGAAAAACGTGATCCTAAAGTATGCATGCTCCCCAGTGTTCACTACAGCTCTGTTTACAATAGCCAAGCCATGGAAGCAACCTCAATATCCATGGACAGAAGAATGGATAAAGAAGATGTGGTACATATATACACAAAGGAATGTTGCTCAGCCACTGAAAAGAGTAAAATGATGCCACTTGGAGCAGCATAGATGGACCCAGAGAATGTCGTGCTGAGTGAAGTCAGTCAGACAGAGAAGGATAAATACCGTATAACATCCATTATATGAGAAATCTGAAAATAAATGATGCAAATGAACTTACTTACAAAATGGAGATTCACAGACTTAGAAAATGAACTTATGGTTCCCAGAGGGAAGGGATAGTTAGGGAGTTTGGGAAGGTCATGTACACACTGCTATATTCAAAATGGATAACCAACAGGGACCTCCTGTATGGCACATGGGACTCTGCTCAATGGTATGTGCCAGCCTGGGTGTTTGAGGGAAGATGGATACATGTGTATGTATGGCAAGTCCCTTTGCTCTTCCCTGAAGTTACCAGATTATTCATTGGCTATACCCCAATACAAAATAAAAAGATTAAAGTTTAAAAAAAAAAAAAAAAAAGCAACACACAAAATACCTTTACAGCAAAACCTTGATTAGTGTTTGACACATAGCTGGAGACTACAACCTAGCCAAGCTGACACATAAAACTGACCATCACATGTAGTAACTACATATTTTTCTTTCTAAAACTTGTATTTTAGCTGGTGTACTCCAGTTAAAAGATGCATAATGAGTGTGAAGGAATGTAAAATACGGTATTTTTCCTAACAGCATGAGAGTACGGTTGGCCATTCCCAGCTATCTACAGCTCATCAGTTTTCCATGTTTGGAGGTATCTTTGTATACAACATGCTAGTTGTGATTCCATCTTGCAACTCACTATAATGTCACACAGAGAAGCAATGCAGCAGGCTTTCAGAGCTAGGAGTGAGGCCAGCCTGGACTCCAAGCCTGACTGTGCTGTGTAAGATCCACGTGAGTGCCTCTGTGACTTAACTGCACAACAGGTAATAACACACTGCCTCGTAGGTTCTGGTGAGATTAGCTTGAGAGAGGCTATTCCCTTCCACAGATACATATACATACATGCAGGCAATACAGATACATACATGCAGATATGTACATGTATGTGTACAAACACACGCACACACATAAGCTATTTTAACAAGCATCCATTTATACACAAAAAGGTTAATAGCCACAGTGCTCAGTACTAGGCACACCAAGGCAAAGCTATCATAGTCTCGTATCAAAGTGCTGGTAGTCTGGAGGAGGAAGCTGTCATTAAATTGGTAATTTCAGTGTGTTCTATACATGCTGTAATGCAACACATTTAAAACCATAAAAAGGTCTCCTAAATGTTGAGTAACTGAAAGCAGGATCAATTAGCTAGAAGTCTGTTCTTTGAGTATATGCTCCTTGGATGACCGTGAGGACCAACTCTGCTTTCATAAGGAATTACTGTGTGTTGGGGTTTAAAGCTCTGGGCAGGCAGCCAGGAGAAAGGTGATCAGAATCCCGGAGGTTGGTCAGGTGAAGAGCTCAGACAGTATGGTTTATTTACTTTTTCTATTTATTTATGGCTGTTCCTGTTCTTAAATTGAAATGGCCTTCATAAATACCAGCTCTGCAATAAAATTTCAAAAAAAAAATTTAAAGAAATTAGGATGAGGGGAAGGCAAAAGTAAGGTTATAAGGTGGAGCAAGGAACTTCACTGAGAAACACACTGTAATTTATGAAGTATGGCATTGTTTCCTGGTAACCAAAGCAGCTGGAGAAACACCAAGAGTTAGACAACCACCACAAAGGAAAAATGCATTTGTTTCCAGGTGAGACAAAATTTTCCTTGGCACTGATGCCAGTAGAATTTCTTTTGAAGAGCCCTATGAAGAGACCAGAGCCTTTAACAGTACAACAGTAAGCCCAAGCACAAACAGAAAACTGCATGCAGGGCACATATGTATTTACATATTGATGTGTACATGCATACACACATACTCACACATACACAGTGAGGAAGACATCTCTGAGGAAGTGACATGTTCTGACGTTCCTCTTCCTCCTTGCAAACTGAACAGTTACAATGACATTTGAAAGAATAGCATTGTCCTTTGCAAATTTATCTCAACAGTAGCATAAGATGACAGAACTGATTTAGAGAGAGGTCTCCTGCCCTAAATTCTCTGTGGAATGTGCCAGGATATAAATAAAGGAAAAAATAAGTAGAAAAAGATCTTTACATCTTGGGCAAGAGATGCTTTGATATCTGTGGGACAAGGATGGAGCTCCATAAGTAATTTTCAAGGTGCATTAATTTAGTGAATGTTTATTGGACAACTACTATGTGCCTGACTGTAAGCAAGGGACTGGGGCTAGGGTGCCTAATCATCTAGAATCTTCCTGCAGAAGGGCTTAGCCTAGAGGAAGAGGAGGTATATAGAAATAAAATTCTCTCTTCCACTGTAACATCGGTAGAGGGAAGGGATATGGGACACTTAGGACATTGGTAACAGTGCTGGTTAGCTGAGATGGGATCAAAACAGATCACAGAAAATGCTAAGGAGGAGTGTTTAAGTGAAAAAAAAATAAGCTGCTACAGTTATTTTGGAGTAATGATATTATTTCTGCTGAGATTTTTACAATATTCATTTCACATTTTGGGGAATTAATACTAAAGTAGCTTAAAGGGCTAACAGATGCACAAAATATTCATCATAGCAACAACAGCAAAAAAAGGAAAACAGTGCTTAAATATCTACGAAAGAGGCGATCTGTAAAATTATGGTGTATTTTTATGGTGGGCTGTAATTGTCACTGAAAGTGTTCACAAAGAAGATGTAACTACATGGACATATGCTTAGAATCAAATGTTAAGAGGAGCAAAGTATGCCATTGAATTATTGGCTCAGTGTGATTTCAACTTCCTACATGCACACACTGGAGGATGGAAAGGTATCATCCTGAAATACCAGTGGCAATTATATAGGGAAGGTGTGATGAATTGCTTTATTTTCTTTTAAAGTTTTACCATTTTCAGTTTTTCATTCCTGTACACTAGTACTTGAGAAAGAAATACGTTGAAAGTCACTCCAAACCTGGGGTGTTTGAAGAAGGATAGAAGGAGTGGCTCCTTCAAGTTCAGTCTGTTTCTGATGAATGAGTCATTATTCCTCTGGAACAGAAGCTGAACTTGAACTTAAAAATAAACTTTACATTTTGTTTTAAATTCTAAGCTTTTGCCATATCAGAGTTCTACTGTCCACATCCCCTCCCCCCCAAATTTAAATGAAGCGAGAGTAGAAAGCATATGAGTTTAGAAAATCTGGTTTTATTACGTGTTTCTGTTGGCACTCAGGAAGAGCTGAGGAAGAGGGCAGATCTATTGGAAATAAAAAGGACCTCAGCATAGCCATTTTAGAGCTGAGAGCGCTAAGGCTTAGTTAGGAGGGGTGGTTTGTCTGTGGTCATGTGGCTAGTTTATAGGGTCATTAGACATCACCATGGTACAAAAGTAAGGTACTCACCATGGGGAGAGTAAGGCAGAAAGGATACGGCCCAGGATTCAGTGTTGTTTTGGTGTTGATGGTAGTGGTGTTTATAGTGATAATCATGCTCAATTAGAAGCTCAGTGTACATAAGAGAGTAATTTCAGGATACTTCCTTTTAAAACCAGAAGCACAATGTCACAAAGGGAACTCAATACTAAATTAGATGGAACTTAAGGTCTAGATTTAAGCATTGCTGTTCCATGAAAACTCAGAACATGTCGATTTTCAGAATAGAAATGTTTATCTCCATATCTGAATTTTAAAATTCATTGTGCATATGTTCTGTGATTTAAAAGTAACAGTCTCTTCCATTTTTCTTATTCTATTGCAAATTGCAATCGCACCATGCCATCACGAAGTTATTTAGTGACAACTTCTGGGGAGCCAAAAAGTTTCCTGTAATTTGCATATATTTTCCACATTTGGAATGTTGATGATTACGTTTTTTTGTGTGTGTTCACTTAAAATAATATATTATTATTGAAAATAAATATAATAATAAATGCAAAATGTTGGCTCTAACGACATATGCTAAACATTTTCACAGTGCAGCACAGCATATGCTTAGTTCTTCATTAAGAGATTTTAAAATAACTCGTATTTAGCAGGAATACATTATCTTTTATTCAGAATTAATTATATGCTGTTTTGTGTACCATAATTTAAAGTGCTACCCACTTCTAATATGTAATATGCAACGGAAACTATGGTTACAATTCATTAGAATTGGCTTCTTTCCTTTGCAATTTAGTGGCATAATGAATACAAAGAGCTGAAATGCTATTTGTTACTTGAATCAAAAGTTACATGAAGTGCTGATAACTAACAGTTACAAATTCTTCATTTTTTTAAATCACAGCGTGCCTCAAGAGAATGGAATAAGTCATGAGAGTGATTCAGGAATAATTAGTTATTTTGCCATTCTTTGATAGTTTTAAGAACAAAATTTTAGCAGGGCTAGAAGAACATTTAGAAATCATTTTGTATTCTTCAGACACAGAGTATTATTAATGTTTGGCATGTCCAGGCAGACACTTTTTGAAAGCAAACTATGACTTTTATAAAGAATTTGATTCTAGGTATATATTAAATAAATGTAACAGATCTACTTAAAAATGAGACTCCTTGTCTCAGGCAATGACCTGGAGATGCTTTAGTTGTCTGGTTAAGTGTCTGCAAGCTTCGTTTGATCATCTTCTGTTTAAACTCTTTTTCTAGTGGTAAGGAAAATGATGCTGAGAGGTTAAATCCTTAGTGAAGGTAATGCAGCTCATGATTGGGACCCCAGAGATGGAGTTGATGTCTCTTTGCTTAGGAAAGGTTGTTACCTGGGTTGCATGCAACTTACTCTTATTGTCACTCAGCCTTAATTATTACCAAGAAGTTCAATAAGGGAAGCCTATGTGAACACCATGTAACAAAAATCTAACTAAAGGATAGCTAAGGAGAACCTACTGTATAGGACAGGAAACTCTACTTAGTGTTCTATGGGGAACTGAATGGGAAGAAAATCTATAAAAGGGTGGCTCAGTGGGTAAAGAATCTGCCTACAGTGCAGGAAATTGCACTGAGGAGATGCGGGTTCAATCCTAGGTCGGAAAGATCCCCTGGAGGACGGCATGGCAAGCCACTCCAGTATTCTTGCTTGGACAATCCCACGGACAGATGGGTTACAGTCCATAGGGTTGCAAAGAGCTGGACTCAACTGAAGTGACTGAGCACACACACGTATACATCTAACTGATTCACTTCACTGTACAGCAGAAACTAACACAGCATTGTAAAGCAACTATACTTCCCCAAAAAATTAGTTTTAAAAATACTAAACAGACTAGGACAAAAGCAAAGTGTATCAAAAGTGAAAATGAAAATTCCTAAATGCATTTTCCATTTTTGAACTATATCTATAATGACATCCTGACTTTTTCATTAAAAGTGACAGGACCTTAAATAATACTACTACCGCTCATGCTGACCAGGGTAGAATAAGATGAGCACTCTAATAATTTGCTGATGGGAGTATCAGTCAATACTGGAGGGCATTTGGCAAAGTGTTTCTTGAGCTTTAACATATACTGACCCTTTGTCTTAACTGTTTTACTTCTGGATTTCTAACCTTATGAAACACTCTGAAACACAAAGATTGAGTCACACAGAAAGGTTCTTCCAGATGATTTCTTAAGGTCTGTAAATAATACCTCAATAAAGCTGTTAAAAATTGCTCACTACATTTTTTTTTATTGGAGTCAAAAGTGAAAACATACTAAATGACTAGCCTTAGGAGGAAATCTTTAAATAGTAACAGTTCATACAATTTAGATTTGAGAAGTCATTTGTTACATATATGAGGATATTTTTAATAATATGGAAAAATACTATGGAAATGTGATATAGTTTTATCAGAAGATGAGTAATAAAAATTGCATGCAAACTGCAATCTCTACTTTGAAAACTAAATTTTAAAGAGCATGGCTAAAATAATTAGGAGGTATCAATAATAAACTGGATGAAAGTAATAATGATTATCATTGGGTGATAAAAATTATCAGTAGTTCATTTTTCAGTCATTTGTTTGTTTATTCAGTCAATTTGAATTTGCTTTAAACCTCTGCATTTTTAAAATGTCCTTCCATGAAAATGCATTACTGTTAAAAATTAGTAAAAGGATGGTTTGAAAAGATCAAAGTGAGTTGGCCTCACACAGAGGCATCTTGGTGCTATCAAAGGATACATGTGTGGCATACTTTAGAGTAGATTCAGCTGTGGTCCAAAGATAGCCCTTACCTGTGAGGTGGACCCAATTAAACAGGATTGGCAAAATCCATTATCATTTCACTTTCTCAGTCATTGTAATAGCGTATCATCCCTGAGATATCACTTGGGACATGTTATATCGCAATCAATTCACTGAATGCAATCAATTTACATAAATCCTCCCTTTTACCTTTAGCCAACAGTGGGGTTTTTAATTTCCATCCTTTGTATCAATTGTAATCAAAAGTGTTAAGAGCCTGGAATTCAGAATTTGCTCACTACAGCAGCGTGTGGTGAATGATTGGCATTAATAAGCCAGCTCGTGCTGCTTGATACCTTCTCCTGGTCAGGCCATCGGTTCCAGTCCAGGATGTAAACGTATTTCTTGCAACTTGTTAACTCAATTACATAGTCCTCTGAATTGCTGCAAACATTTCTTATACAAAGCCACTTGCAGAGTCTCTATGGTAGCTGACACTTCATAATTCCTAAGGGAAGGCATGAAGAATTACACAAATTCCCTGGATTCTGAAAGAAAGGGAAAGTGATTAAGATGTTGAAATTGCTCGGGCTGCGCTGCTGTCATTGTTGGAGAAAGCGATCCTGTGTCAGGTGCAAAATGTAATAGCTCTGATTACCCCATACCTATGTTCTGGGACATTTCCAATTCACACCTAACTCCGAAGCCTGCTCTCAATCAAAAGATTCCAGAGTGTGCTGGTCTAGAGCTCCCTTTCATCTCAAATGACACCATTTTTTTCTCATTCAAAATTCACTCTGAAGGTCCTAAGGTCAAATATTTGACTTAGAAGTTTTCACACACACACACACACACACACACACAAATTAAATGGACTTTCTCTTTCTCTCTGTCGTGGAATATCTAAGAGCATATAGTTCTGTGGGATACCCAATATCAAGGCCAAACCCTGGCCTTCACAGTGAAGGGTCTTAGGACCTATTTCCTTAAAAGCTCTGGGACTTGTCTGTTTTACAAGAGTTTGCACACCTTCTCCTTCTACGTTCCTGGGGACCTTGTTTCAAAAGAAGCTTCTAGGGCCCTAAGCCAGGCCTTGTATGGCTGGATGGGGTGTAGGCTCTGAGAAGCTCTATGTTTAATAAGTCTCCAGATGATGGTGAAGTTCCAGAAAATTTGAGAAGACCTGCATTAGTGTTTGTCCATTTTCAGAAAGCACCCACCCCCACTATCTCATTCTTTACTTCTAAAGACCATCTTGACAGAGGCACATGGATACTCAGAAAGAGAGAGTACGCATTCTAGTATTCCCAGACCAGCAGGGATGAGTCTTAAGACTTGACTTTCAAAATGTGCTCCCTGGGGGACTTGCTCGGTGATCCTGTGGTTAAGACTCCTCCGCTGCAGGAGGCATGGGCTCGATCCCTGGCTGGGGAACTAAGACCCCATATACTGCACAGTGCGGCTCAAAAATTTAAAAAAAAAAAAAAAAATTAAAGTAAATGTGCAGCATCCATACCACTTGGGGTGGTATTAGAAATGCATCTAGGATGGTCCACTTGGGGACTTTCTGAGTCAGGAACACATGTGGGGTGAGGGTTGATTCTGAAGATTCATAAAGTTTGAGAAACACTGGTCTAGAGTATGGATTCCCAGGCTCCTTGCGCTAGCTACATGCTTTCATTTATGAAAAGTGTTCACCTTTGTGATTTTTGTAAAGCATGAGATGGGACTTTCCTTCAGAACACAATTCCTTTTAGAGAAGCTCACAGACTTAAAGATCCAGAAGAGATTTTAGAATCAGTGTCCTAGGCAGATGATGCCTTTGAAACAGAATCGTCCTGCCAAGAAGGGAGTAGTTGGGTCTTTTAAAAGCAGCCTCCAGCTAGTCTGACAAGACCCACTGGGTTTGAAATTAAAATCGGGCTCCTAAGTTGAAGTTGGTTCAGCTGCATCTGGGTATTGACATGTTCCAGCTGTGCAGCTTTTGGGGACACTCAAGATTATCTGGCAGCCTTACTTTTTTCATATCTGAAAAAGATATAATGAGAGTTCCTTTCTTTCACATGGCGATTCTGAGCATTAACTCAGGCAGCAAGTGAAAAGGGCTTTTCTGAGGGCCCGGTAATCAGCAAGTGCCCAAAGAACGTTAGAAGACGTGTAACCATGGATATGCATTGCAGTTTTCTGACCTTTTCTTCCCTCATTTTAAATTGGAAGTAATTGTAGGACCTAAAAGTGGTGAGTTTCAGTAATAAAATGGAACTGAGTGAAATCTTTGCAGTAATGGAATCTCAGGTCTTCCTATGAAAGATGAAGGGCAGAGACTGGACCTGTCTGTGTCCCCAGCCTCAGGGTTTCAGCACATGTTCAGCACTCGCTGAATAGACATGTGTGCGATTAATCAAGGGCTCAGTTTTTAAAGAGCTAAATAGTTTCAGAATCTAGTTATATATTATATTCTTAAGATAATCTAGACATCTTATTTTGTCTACAATAATAATATTTATGATAATATTGTTTATGGTAATTATGCTTATTATCATGAACAAAATCCTTCCTCTGATGCCCCCAACAACCCCATGAGGAAGGTAGAGTTACTTACCTCCTTTTACAGAGAAGGAACCCAAGTCAGAGAGCTTGGGTAAACTATGGTGGAATGGAGTGACAGTTTGGGTTATCTGACCTCAGGGCACCTATGCTTAATTATTCTACTTGCTGCTTCAGCACTCTGTGTGACTTTGGTGTTCTCTAGAAATAAGCAACAGGGGTGGGCAAGGTTAGAAGTAAGGTTTTCAGTACCTGTGGGAAACATGGAGAAAGAAATTATGCACTTGAATGAATAAGTGATGCTTTAAAAAATAAAATTCTGTAGCTATAAGCCAATTACCTCCTAGCCAAAGTGAGAAAAGAAAAACTTTTTAATTTTGTTGTTGATATAATTTTAAACTCTGTTCCTGTTAGCTATAATAGAGAAAACACAAAGACAGTTGTGCAGCTGAGTGTACTGTTCCAAGGAGAGGACCTCTAAACCATCACTTCCCAGAGGGAGGGAGAAACTTACCTGGCAATCCCTCTGCAGAAGTGGGACTGCTTTGCTGACTTGTGTGGTGATCACCGTCTCATCCCCAGACTCTGCAATTTAGTTTTGCCTGTTTTTCTTGTTTTATCTTTAGATAGTCCTTCTCCATTTATTTCAGTCTGTCTGCTTCCATCATTCCCTGTCACTGAAGAAATGGAATCATTTATCCTATAATACAGGGTTTCTCAGCCTCAGCATTATTGATATGTTGAGAAGGATAATTTTTTTTCCTTGGGGATGTTGTCCTGTGCATTCTGGGATGTTTAGCAGCGTCCCTCTACTCATTAGATGCCCGTAGCAGCCCCTTGCCAGTTGTGACAACCAAAAATGTCTCTAGATTCTGCAAAAATGCTCTAGATTTAGCCCTTGGGGCTGAAACTGCCACCAACTGAGAACCATTGCTCTGGAGTTTGGCTCTGTCCTCTTACTCTTCTGATAACTGGATCTTGGATGAGAGTCTTAGTCAGACCTGGATTCAATGTTTGTGTTTATTTTGTTCATTGCTAAGACTACGTTCTAGGTGTGTAACATCCCCTGGAGGCATTCAGTGTCTGTAATTTCCTTTCCTGATGCTAGTAACCACTAGTACCCAGTGCCTAGATCCTTTATAAGGGGCTGAGGGTGTTGATATTCCAGTTCAGTCATTGCCTTGCCATTGATTTATGGGAATCTTTGTATGAAGAGAAGCCTGCCTCAGCTACAATTCAGTTGCCATTATGGCTTGCATGGGAAAGGTGTGGGATTTCCATTGTCCTGGGATGTCTTTCACCATTAGCCAGCCTTTACCATTCTTACCACTTAGACATACTCTTCTCAGCTTTTCAATTCCGTTCAGTTCAGTCCCTCAGTCACGTTCAACTCTTTGTGACCTCATGGACTACAGTACGCCAGGCTGCCCTGTCCATCTCCAACTCCCGGACCTTGCTCAAACTCATGTTCGTTGAGTTGGTGATGCCAACGACTCAGCTTTTAAGGCCCAACTTATCAAATGAGTCAGGACCTAGAGTGACCCCTGGCCTCACCTGTAAGATCAGCTAGTGCCGCTGTGATGCTCGGGCTCAGTGTCAAACATACCATGCTGGGCGTGATCATTGGTCACGATTGGTCCCTATGTCCGCTCTCACTCTTTCTGCATCTCACTGCCAAGATTTGAACCACGAAGTCAGGTACCTTGGAAAAAGCACAGGCTTGGCAGTGAGACAAACCTGGACCCAAACTCCAATTGTGAAAAGTTGCTGCTGGGTGATTCAAGTGAGATCCTCAAAGTTCAGAGGCTTTGGTGTCTTACTTGTCAAAATAGAAACAGTAAACTCTCAGGGACCTGTTTTTAAGGATCAAGTCATTTGGAACAGTGCTCATGAGAGACACATTCAATACACGTGTATGGTGTTCTTTCCTGTTAAAAGAGGATCGTCTAGGGACTTCTCTAGCACTCCAGTGGTTAAGACTTCCAAGGCAAGGGGCACAGATTTGATCCCTGCTTGGGGAACTAAGATCCCACGTGCTTCATGGTGCAGCCAAAAAAATGTAAAAAGAAAAAAAATTTTTTAAGTATCTTCTGTTTAGGGAGCGTTCTTAACACTTCTGTTTAGGGAGCATTCTGGGCCATGCTTACTACATGTGCCCTTGTGTGCCCTCTCATTTGACCCCCCTGCAGTGCTCCTATCCTGGGTGGCAGGGAAGAAATGAGGTTTACAGCAGTTAAGTGGCCTGTCCAAACCTTCAAGCCAACATGGGTTGACTCTCGACTAAACTCAGACCTTCCAGATGCCAAAATCCATTCTAATATCCTCTGTACAGCCTGCTTTTAATTGGGTGCTTAAGTTTTGAATGAATGGATGGATAAATGATTGCCTAAATGAATGGTTATAAGAAGTTGATGCTAGAAGTTTATTATCAAATGGTTCTTTCCTCCCAGAGGGCCTGTTTCTCCTGGAATTTAGTTGAATCTGGACTTTTTATTTCACATTTGGATTGAGGCAAGAAAAAGCAGGGGGCTTCTCTGGTGCCTCAGGCAGTAAAGAATCTGGCTGCAATACAGAAGATCTAGTTCGATCCCTGGGTCTGGAAGATCCCCTGGAAAAGAGGATGGCTATGCATTCCAGTATTCTTGCCTGGAGAATTCCATGGACAGAGGAGCCTAGCAGGTTGCAGTTCATGGTCTGAAAGAGTCCGACATGACTGAGCAAGCAACTAGCATGGACACATACACGAAAAAGCAGAGGGGTTTGGGTGTGGCTGTTGGGGGAAAGGGGAAGCCAGCATGGCTCTGCGATTGTCCAGTGCTGCAGTCTGCATGCCCCTCACCTCTGCTCAGACACTGCCTGGCACTTGTTTCTAGCTGTTTCCCCTTTTATGATGAGGGGCTCGCTGGTCTACACCATCCTATTGGCAACAGGGCACCTTGGGAGAGACCTGTGTCCCTGCCTCTTCCTGTCTATGCTGCTATTACCTACTAGAGGGTGAGTTTCCTAGCTGTCACCCGGAGCTCAGAGGGGCTGGGAACCTGGCCAGATGTCTGGATGCCACTGGGAGGAATGTAAGCTGGCACAGCCCAGGAAGCTGAACCTTCTTGAGAAGGACGTGGGTGGACAAGCAGCCCTGTGGTTTCCTGCAGGGGGTGGGGACCTCCTGTCCACAGCCGCTGAGTGGCATGCCGCCCAGGTGGGAAGGGCAGAGCGTGGGAGCTGAACTCGGCCTGAAATGAGCAGCAGCACTGAGGAAGCCCCGGGTGTGGGGCATGGACCAGAGCGGGTGGCCAGCGCCACTGTCTCCTTTGCCCCCTCACTCTCGGGAATGCTGCGTAGACTTTCGGTGACGTTTCTTTGAACTCATTTTGTGTTCACACTACAAGTCACATCTACGTTTTCAGCACGAATTGATTTTAGGTTTTATTTACAAATATATTCAGGGTGAAGATTTTTGAGTGATAAGATTGTATGATTTGGAGAATCCAAAATACATGCATGCCCAGGCTCCCTTTGGGGACGTTCTGGGGTTTTATCTGGCAAACACCAGTCTACTCTGATTGACAAAGTCATCCACAATTTACATCAGCTCCATTATATTGCAATTGATACCAGATTCTCACCCTCCCTCTCTTGGGTGAACCATCCTAGCACTACCGTTACGCTGAGTGCTCATCCTTGCAATGCCATTAAATTTTCATACCAATTTTAGGATCGGTTTAAGTACTTAAGAGAAATAATAGAATAGTGAATATAGAGAGGCACATATATATGCAGTATTATCCAATATAATATATATTCAGTATATATAAATTATAAATGTATATCCAATATGAAATACATTCAGTATATATAAATTTTAAACATGTGCACTTTCATATATAATAGCAAATCATTTGAGGGATGAGTTTTACTAGGAAAATACAATTCTATCTGGCAACAATTTATGGGATGATTATGTCCTGGGCTCTGCCATTCCATAAAATGCTGGAGACAAAAAGATGAATAAAGTAGGACACCTGTCCTAATGGAGGTCATGGTACATCAGGGAGCAAGACATGTGAAGAAACAATCATAAAGGAAAAAAATCACAGGGTAAAGAATGGACAGATTAAACTGCCAACTTCTGTACATCAAAGATATCACAAGCAAAATTATGACCCAAGAGCAAATCTGGGAAATACTCAAAATTGATATGATCTAGAGAAGTATTTTAATATTTGAATGAAGCACTCTTGGAAAGGGATAAGAAAAAAATACCATCACCCCTAATCATACAACTCCCAGAATTGTACATGTGATGGTACACACGCACATACACACAAACACTCACATGAAAAATTCAACTGTGTTTGCTATTTAAAGAAAGAGAAACTCAAGCAACATTGCATTTGCACCTTTTAAAAAAATATATGGGTACAGCAGTTGCTACCAAGAAGGGACAGGGGAGTGCAATGGGCATTTCCACCCTACTTGTGATATGTTAATTGAAACATCTTTTCTGAAGAATAATCCACAGTATGTACATAGAGCTTTAAAATAGCACCTCTTTTAACCAGCAATGTTACTTGTAAGCATTTCTTCTAATAGAATACACACGTATATAGACAGAGATTAATGCACAATTGTTTGCTGCATTGTTATTTATAATAAGAAAAAATTAAAACTACTGAACAGTCCATGAGTAGGATGTTTAATGGTTATATAGTTTGTTGTACATCCTAACTGGTGATAGCGGTGACCTTAACTAGCAGAGTTCCTGAAGAATCTTTAGAAGTGCTGAGGCCAGGTGCAGTAGAAGAAAGCTCTCACTTCTGTTTAATAAGGGGGCGGGATAGTGGAAGGAAATATTTATTTTCTCATTTATACATTTTATTTCTAAAAATGTTGACACTAAATATACATTATCTGGTGGGTTTACCAGGTGGGGCTAGTGGTAATGAACCTTGCCAATGCAGGAGGCATGAGAGACATGGGTTCGATCCCTGGGTTGGGAAGATCCCCTGGAGAAGGCAATGGCAACCCACTCTAGTATGCTTGCCTGGAGAATTCCATGGACAGAGGAGCCTGGTGGGCTACAGTCCAGAGCGTTGCCAAGAGTTGGACATGACTGAAGTGATTTCACAGGCACGCGTTATTTGGTTATTACAAAAATATCAATAAACAAAACCTAAGAAATGAATTGATAATTATAATGCAATGTGAGTGGAAAATTACACAAAGGAAAGAGAGGCTCACAGGAGATTGATAAATTAATTCCACTTGATGACTCGGGCTGAGAAAGCTGGAGAAAAGAGGTAGGTTTTAAAGACTGAGACATAATTTGCCCTGCGGAAAAGGGAAAGGTCGTTTCAGGCCCTTCAGGAGTGCCTGTTGTGCAAAAGACAGAAGCATAAACACACCTGGCAGGCTGAAGGGATGGAGTTGATCTGGTGTGACTGGAGCACACACTCTGCAGGGCACAGGACTCAGTTGAATCAAGAAAGGTGAGAGATGCCAGGCTGTGAAAGACTTTCCACTTTCAGACCATGCAAAGGAGTTTAAGCGTCAGAGCGTAATCGCCGAGTCTGGAAGACTTGGAGCTGAAAGCTGATCGGGGAAGACATGCCTGCACACACAGAGTAAGATAAATTTCATAACACAAAGTAAAAGCATGTACAAATACTTCTCAGAAAACATCTTTGGGAGGACTAAAAAAAAAATCAGTGTTTTCTCTATGATAAAATTTAAATAAAAACAGTAGTTCAAAAAATTACCATACTTAAAAATACTGTTCTCCCCACCACCACCACGGTTAACTCTTCTCATCCTTCGAGGCTTCCTCGTCTTTAATAAATATGTTAGGGAGGCTATTCCTGACCAACTGTTCCTATAGCAGCAGTTCTTTCCTCCTGGTTATCTATTAATGATCACTAATTATTAATAGACTGTAGAGTCTGTGCAGACAGTGAAGAGACCTATTGTATATGCCTCGGTACCCCCAGCACCTAGTAAATAAACCATGCTCGGTCGCAGAGTCTACCTGAATGACGTCACCATCCCTCTGCAAGCGAAAGGCTCTGTCAGAATTCATGCAGCGGCCTACTTTTGTAACTTTGCATGACTCAGACCACTCCTAGTTTAGGAATAATGCGGGCATATGGGGCTGGAGTAATGTCACTTTTAACACACATGTGGGCGTTCGTTTTGAAACTGTTGTTCAACTTGGAGACAAAAAATGGCTGAATAACACATTGTTTGAGGCCAGGCAGTCAGCTGCCACAGATTTCCCAAATGCTAGTTTGGCTTTATTCCTTCAGTTTCTACCCTGTGCTCAGAGGCTCTGAACCTCTTCTGAGTGACTGATTTCTGGATCCCATCATGGAAGTATCCACTGTTACCTGCCTCATGATCGCCAGTGCCAAGTCCTGGAGGAAGCAGCACCTGATAAATGCCTGATGGGTTGTTCATCAAAATGACTATTAGACCAGAATTCTGTACATTTTCAGATTGATAACACCATCCTATAAAGTTTCTGGGAAGTTCTGGAAGAAAATATCCATTTCTTCCAGTATGACAGGGGATTTTTACAACTGTATTTTAATCGGAGAGTCCATGGTTTCCTTTGGGGACTCTCAATGCCTTTATTACAGTCATAGCATAATATGAAATATAATTACCCCTCTGTATCCACAGGTTCTGCATCCATGGATTCAAACAACTGCAGATCAAAAATACTTGGAGGAAAATTCCAGAAACTTCCAAAAAGCAAAACTTGAGTTTGTTGCTTGCCAGTCATTATTTACATAGCATTTACATTATATAATGTATTATAAATAATCTAGAGATGAAGTATATAGAAGGATGTATGTAGATTATATGTCAAGATTGCACCATTTTATGTAAGGAACTGGAGTATCCATGGATTTTGGTATCTGTAGGCCAGGGCAATCAATCCCCCTTGGATACTAAGAGACAGTGTTGTCGCTGATGCTAATACTAAAGATATTCTGTCCCTGGTGGCTCAGATGATAAAGCATCTGCCTGCAATGTGGGAGATCCAGGTTCGATCCCTGGGTTGGGAAGATCCCCTGGAGCAGGAAATGGCAACCCACTCCAGCACTCTTGCCTGGAAAATTCCATGGACAGAGGAGCCTGGTAGGCTACAGTCGATGGGGTCACAAAGAGTTGGACACGACTGAGCAACTTCACTTTCACTTTCTTTCACATTCTGTCCCACTGCTATAGTAAATGCTCCTGCTTCCATCAGGAATGCTAGTGTACCACATGTCTCAAGCAGAGAGCAGAGGTTTTGAGCTCAGTAAATACATGCGTATTTACTCCCTAGTAGGGATCTGTGAATTGTTTTTCTACACATGGAAACAGCAGAGTGAGGGCAAGAAACTGAAAAGTCTTGTAGACAAACACCATCACACAATTTAGCTCTCTTGATTTCACTCTCAGTGCTGGGGACATTTCTTTGACTTTTATATTTTGTCAGAATATTTATCTGTATTTATATCTAGATATAGATATGGACGAGATTTCCAGAGGAATGAACAGATGATGCCATAATTTTGCCTTCAGTGATGATGTATTTCCTGGGGGAGGGGTGGGGTTTTCTCAAGCCAGTGATCATAGTCCGAGAATCAGAGGATCAACATAATTGCCACCTTCTGCTTCAGAAGCACTTGAACTAAATGTCTCTGTGTTTCCATGTCTGTGAATGGTGTGAATGTGGGTGTTAAGCACACAGAGAACGTACAGATGCATTTCTGGCTAACATGAATTGAAGCGAAAATATTTGAAAAGAGTCGGCTTTATCCTTGATACGAAGAGGTAAGATGCTACAAAGTCTTGAAGATGAACAGAATAACGAATGATATAAGGTTAAAGCTGTTTTATCAATCAATCCCATCAAATGCTTGGGAAACTTGGTATTGCTGAGTTTTATAGCTGTGCAATGACTTAATATTTAAAAGGATTTCCCTCTTTAAGCATACTGTGTTGATTGCAAAAACCTGTACAGTTCCTTTTATGGTACCTCATAATTCACTTTTTCATTGTCTTGACTGTGAGAAACTTGTTAGGATATGTTGGGCGTGAGACAGAGCATTTGCTAGTTTTATTTTTCCTTTCTTTTCTCTGTTGGCATTGTGTTTCTGCATTTGAGTACCATATGTATAATTAGCCTATGCGATAGCTTCAGTTTCATTGTTATTAATTATCCTTTTTACATTAAATTTTCACCTTTCTGCCACAGGCACCTTATGGTAACAAATATTTTCTTCTGGAGCCAAGGAAGAAAGTGCACACATGTAATGAGCTTCTATATCATGCCAGGCTCTTTGCCCCATCACCTCATTTTACCCCTGTGTAACCATCAATAAAGGTGCTTATACCCATTTTTCCCCCCAGATAAGAAAACTGACATTTAAAGAGATTAAGTGATTTTCAGGTTTTCATATGTTGGGATGGTAGAGTCAGAAGTTACACCTGCCGGTGTCTTGGCTTCATCATGACCTTTGCATAGGTTGTTTGCTGAGGAATAAGAACCTTGGGGATATTTTTTCCACTTAGAAATAACGTGGCATTATGGAAAGTGTATGAAATGTGCAGTCAGGCAGGTCTGCATCGCATTTATGCTCCTGATACCCCTTAGATGCCTGTTGTAGATTGGTTAGACTCTCCTGACGCTTAGTTGCCCCTTAAAAAAATAGGGTTGACCAGACTTCTTTTCCCAAGTGTCTGCAGGATTAGAAATGCCACGTTCTCCCAGGACAGGCTGGATCACAGGGAGCTAGTCTTGTCTCCCTTTTTCATTTATCTACCCAGCCTTCATTTTTCCAGGTTGTGAGCCACTGATGGAGGTTATTGATGGCTTCTACAGGTGGAAAAACAGCTCAGTGAGCCCCAGAGAAGGACAGTTTTCTTTTTCGGTCTGTTTGCATCACCCTGTAAAAAGAGAAAAGAACAAGTGAAGACAGCCATGCCTTTCAAGCTGGGATGCAGGAGTTGGAAGAGGGGTTTGTAGGAGATAAATCAAAGAAAATTGTCTAGAATTGGTACAAACAAAATTTGAGCTTAATAAGTGCTGGAGTGGTGAGGCAGGATTTGTGCTCCTCTATCTGAAAGACAATTTACCGCACCTCCAGGGGAAGGCATCTTGTTGGCAAATGCTCGGCGGCACAGGAGCACTAATCTCATCCTGCTGGGGACCTGAGACTCACAGCCTTTCTCAAAGGCTGAGCGCTAGGCAGTCAGTCACTGCCCCTTCTTTCTTGGCACACCTCCTTTACCAAAAATATTAGGTACTGTGTTTTGAGCCCTACCAGGCTTCCCTGGTGATTCAGTGGTAAAGAATCCACCTGCCAATGCAGTAGATGCAGGGTTCAATCCCTGGGCAGGGAAGATCCCAGGGAGGAGGAAATGGCAACCCACTCCAATATTCTTGCCTGGAAAATCCCCTGGATAGAGGCGCCTTGCGGGCTATAGTCCATAGGGTCTCAACATTAGTCAGAACTGAGCACACACACACACACACATATAAATACAAAGCTCCCTCCCCGCCCCCACCATGAACCAGGTGTGGGCTAAACCAAGTGTTCAATTGCACCAGGAGAAAATGACAAATAGGAGTATATCCAGGGAGTTTCTTATTCATGTTCAACTTCTTGGGTGCTTTTTTTTTTGGACTTTGGGAAAGATAGTGTTATTGTTCATGTGTTCATGTGTTTAATATTGTTCATATTAAAGTATGTGTTTATGAATTATCTCACTGCCACAACTTAACCTTGGTGACAGCTCTGTGAAGAAGACCTAACTATTTCCATTTTATAGATGAGACTGCTTGTTCAGAGAGGTTCAGTGGCTGCCTCGGGGTCACACAGCTATTTGGGACAGAGCTGTTCATTCGATGCCATGTGGTTTCACTGGCTTTTCAGTAGCACCTTGTCCAGGGACAGTATCATGGGAGGACAGGGCTGTGCCCGTTCTATCAAAAGAGATAAATCTGTAGGGCTATATTTATTGTTAGAGGTAGATTCTCCTGAAATACCCTTTTGGCTATACTGTGAAAGCCAGTGATTCAAAGATCCTTGCCAAAGGATCATCATAAATCCTGTTTAGACACAGAAATCCCTGAAGGAAGAAAGGTTCTTTGCAGTGGCCCACAGCCTGGAGCAATAGTGTCCAGAAGAGGGAAATTTGCAACCACGCTTGAATGAGAGCTGAGGGGCTTGTTTACATGGGCAGGGACACAGATGGTTCCATAAGTAGGATTTGATGAAGAGTTCCCCTCCCCCGACATGGAGAGCTGGTGAGGGCTTTTGGACAGTGTTGTCTGAGTGGCCACTGTCACATGTGGATTCTTATAATCCCCGTCCTGAGTTGCTACGTCTCATTCAGAGATAAGCGAGCTTGTCTGATACTCTGTTCCAGACCTCGGTGAAAACTGAAGGCATGGCTGACAGCCATTTCTTCCAGTCCTCTCTCCTCCATCCCTTTAGTCAAGTCAGGCTGGCAGACCTGGCAGTGCACACGCCCAAATGGTGGAGAGAGGGGCAGATCACCAGGCAGGCAAGCTTATCCTTCTGTGGAGTCAGTCTGCTCATGTCTGCCGGGACCCACCATGTGTAGGACACAGTGCTCTGTGCTCGAGGTGTGGGATGTGAGGGAGGAGAATGGTAAGTGTGTGCATGTGTGGTTAGGGGTGCTTTCTTCCTTTTGAAAGGATATTCCCAGGCATCAGCATTTTAATAAAGAATATTAACCGTTTCTTCCACCCCAGGATGGAAGACACTTTAATATCACCACAGTAGGTTCTGCATTATTTTGTATAACAGTTAGGAAGAATATTATTTGGAACACACACACTCTGAAGAAGGCTTGGGCTTGGAAACAGAGGTGAAAATTACGAGGGTATGTCCATGGGAGCATCTTACTAATGTTTAAGTGCTTGGGTGCTTTTTTTGGACTTCAGGAAAGGTAATGTTATTTTTCATGTATCATGCATAAATCTATATGAATTATCTCACTGCAACAATCCTCTAAGGTAGACACTGTTAGGATCACACTCCAAATAAAAAAGAAGGTTCAGAGAGGTTAAGTCACATGCCTGAGGCCACACAGCTAACATGCAAAGGGACCGTCATCTGAACCCCAGATTGCTGTTCATTCAGTAGCTCAGTCATGTCCGACTCTTTGCGACGCCATGGACTGCAGCACGCCAGGCTTTCCTGAACCCCAGGTTACTAAGTCCAAAGCAGCTGTATTCTTGTCCCTCCCTGGAGTTCTACTGCAGGGCCTTGAAAGACAGTTAATGTGGGTATGTTGAAGAAGCGCTGTTTTATTACACTCATCACAACTTAAGTCCTTTGGAGCCTTGGTGTTTTTGCTGAGCTGATGCACAGCCCTGTCCTGTCCTCTGTGACATTCCTGTCCCTGCTTCCACATCCAGGCAGAGGAGTGAGGGGAAGAGAAAGTTAAATGAATGCCCCAAAGGGCAGTCACCGGGAGCCAGTGCGTATTTGCTTTATTCTGTTGTTTGATTTAGAACAAAACAACGAGTGTCCCCTGCCTCTGGGTCCGAGGACTTAGCTTCAGATTTCGCAACAGTGGTTCCTATGAATAATGAAAGAATTTCCAAGTTGTCTGAAAATAACCATGGCATCAAAGAGACACACCGAAATGAAGCTAAGGTGTTTACTTCGTCTTCCCCATGTCCCAAGCTCAGCAGCCTCAGGAGGCCTCAGCCCTCTCCCCACACCTGCTGGAGCAGAATCTGCATTTTAATAATGTCCCTTGTTCCCATAATTAGTGTGACTTGCCCAGTACCTCCCAGCCAAGACCAGGGCCAGGATGAAGTGAGTGAGTCATTCAGCAGGGTCTAAAGTTTGCTCCAAATGCAATGATCAATGTGAACAATATTTAATACAATATTTTAAATATATATACTTAAATTAAAGGTACCTGGACATCCTCAGTCTTCTCCTTTCTGGATCCTTGGGAGAGAGGGTGGGAGAAAAGGCTAGAGAAGTTCTGGGAGCTTTGATTTCTTGTGAAATTGCATTGAGTTGTTACTATTTTGGTCTGCATACCTCTATATTATTGGATTTTCCATAACTGTGATTATACACAAAGAATGGACTATTATTACCCAAACATTTAAACTCCAAGTTCAATTTGACTCCTGAACATAGATCATACTAATGATGCTGATAACGATCAAAGTAAGTAGGTAAGGTTCATCTAGGGCTTGCAGTATGCTAAGTGCTTTACATGAATGAACTTATTTCATCTATACAGGAACCCTATGAGAGAGGTTCCATTTTTATTTCCACTTTAGAGATGAAGAAATGGAGGGGTACAGAGGTTAAGGCAGCTTGTCTGAGGTTGTCCAGTTAGTAGTAACTAGCTGTGGTGTTGGAGAAGACTCTTGAGAGTCCCTTGGACTGCAAGGAGATCCAACCAGTCCATTCTGAAGGAGATCAACCCTGGGATTTCTTTGGAAGGAATGATGCTGAAGCTGAATCTCCAGTACTTTGGCCACCTCATGCGAAGAGTTGACTCATTGGCAAAGACTCTGATGCTGGGAGGGATTGGGGGCAGGAGGAGAAGAGGACGACAGAGGATGAGATGGCTGGATGGCATCACTGACTCGATGGACGTGAGTCTGAGTGAACTCCGGGAGTTGGTGATGGACAGGGAGGCCTGGCGTGCTGCGATTCATGGGGTCGCAAAGAGTCGGACACGACTGAGAGACTGAACTGAACTGAACTGAGCATGGGTTGAATTCAGATCCAGACAACTTGCTCCAGAGCTTGCTCTCCTTACTACTTAACTAAATCTACAAAGAAAATGGTGGCAGGGGGCGGGGGATGAATTTACATGGTATTCAAAGTTCTAAAACAAATTTATGCAGGTTTCTTTTCCTTCAGTGTTCACGTATAAGATTGCCAAGTGTCTTTTTAGCCTGGAAAATCTGTCCGTTTTTACATTTTTTATGTTAAAATGCTCTTTAAAACAATGAAACAAGAGCAATAGACGATAGTAGTTGCCTTTCAAAAATGTCCCTAAAATTTTGGTTGCCATTTTCTTTTCAGTTAAGCTAGGAGTGGGGCGGGGCAGAGATGCGTTTCCTTGGAGGGCAGGACACATGTTTCAGTGTCCCTGCTATGCTGGCAGCACCTGTGAGCCCAGGTGGGCCCCGGGTGGCCCTGCCCCGCCCCTGTCTTTGCCTGCCCCCGCCTCCCTGGCTGGCGTCTGTGTGGGACTCATTAGCAGTGGGTGTGTGTCGCCACAGTGGTTCATTCACAAGGCTGCCGGCGGTGCCAGGGATCGTGGCCGCCTCTCTGGCTGCCCGGGCCGGCCGCCGCTCCCCACTGTCCAGTACAGAGCTGGGCAGCACCCTCTCACGGCCCTGCAGCCTCTGGAGTCCCCGTGGGAGGTGCCTTGGGATCGAGGAGGGCAGGTACCTTGGAGAGGGCACTGTCGCGGCCGGCTCCTGCCTCTCAAGGAAGACTCTAGGCGGCCAGCGCCTGCGCGGTGACCTCTGAGACGGTGCAGTGAGTAGGCAGTGAATTGAACGCGCCTGGCCTCTCCATCAGCCAGCCCGCTTGCAGGTGCCGGCCGCAGTGACCGGCCCGGACGCGGGACGGGAATGACGGCACAGGGATCCCGGCAATGGGAACAGGCTCTGGCGGACACAAGCTTAGTGCGGGTTTTATTTACGCCTGGGCTCTCGCAGCTGTCCCCTCCGGGCTGCTCTGTACGATGTGCGCTTTTTCTGTACCTGCCACACGAGTCCCGACCTCCAGCTGATTTGAGGTTGGTTTTTAATTCCGGCTTGGGCGCTCCTGCTGTCAGAGCCAGGGCCCGAAGCTCAGCCTGAACTGTTGATCCTATTTTAGGAGTTTAGGAAAGTTTGTTCTGGCCCATCGGTGAGAGAACTGGCGTGAGCGGGGACCCGCTGCCAGATTGTCGTGCCTGGGGACAGCACTGGGGGCACTCCTTCCATCTTTGTCTTTGTCTGGTCTCCTGCTCATTAAATCTTCCTGGGTCTGTGGAGTTGACTACCAATTGGTGCCTGACCTACTTACAGGGAGCCACTACATTCGCCCTCGCTCGTCATAATAAATGGATCATAAAGGCTGGTTCACTGTGATTCAAAGTGGACTCATTTTAGAATCCTTTCTACTTCCTGGGGTGTGTATTTGTGCATGTGGGTGCATGTGTGATGCATGTGTGTGGATTCATGTACGTCTGTGTGTGTGTGTTTGTGTGTGTATTGTGCAGCTACCTGAATGCAGGCTGGCGTGTTCCTCATTGCTATGCTGGTACTTTGCTAATGGGCGGCAGTCCTGTGCTGTGTATCAGGGTATTGTTAGCAGGCTTGCTGATTTCCCTGCATCCATCTCCTTTCATTTTCTACTTGGAGCACTTTCTCGTGAGCAAGGGTGCTCACATTTTCTGCTCCTAGCGTCAGCTCCGTTTGCCTCTCTTCTGCCAAAGGCACCATGGCGTTACTCAAAGGACCTTTTGAACTGTGTGTTCAATGAGTGAAGAGCTCATTCGGGACGGTTACTGGGACAGCACACGCTTCCAGCGGGTCCTGGTTGCCTCATTGCTGGGCCGTGACTCATGCCTTTGGCGTCTGCCTCTGCTGATCTCAGAAGCCATGTGGGAGGTCGGTTTTGTTGGTGCATCCCGGGGTCTGTGACCTTTTCAGCACCGTTTTATCTCTCATTTTGAAAGATACTTCCCCCCGCCCCCAACAAACTGCAGTTATAAAGTAATAACCAATCTGTTCTCATTTTTAATTAATCGTATATACATAATTGCCAATCAGAGTTTCCAATCAGTATGAGTTAATCAGCCTTAACATTTATTTATTCACCCAGCACCTTCTCTGTGGCTGACCTATGCCAGGTGCTGGGAATAGAAAAGGAAACACGAATCAGTCTTAGTGGGAGTTTCCAGCATATTCTATTCTTGTTAGCTCATCATTTTAACTTGGGGTAAAATTGATTGAGCTCCCTTTGTGTGTCCAGAGTGGCAGCAGTTTCCTTGGTATACCAGCCCGTTTCCTGCTCAGAGCAGTCCAGTGAGGTAGGCATTAGACACACCACTTTTCACATCAGGGAACTGACGGAGTTACAGAGTTGAGTCATTCACTCCAAGTCCCATTTAATTACAAAGCAGAGGATTTGAACTCAGGGTTGCAATGCTCTAATACTTTTCCATGAACTCAGGATTGCAATGCTCTAACACTTTTCCATGGATATTACAATCACTAACGGCCTGAATTCCTTCCTTCTCTTCCCTACGGGGTAGGTGTTTGCTTTCATGGGCACGAGAGTGCCCTATGGTTTCTCCACATTCTAGTGTTTCTGGTTTAGGGTTCTCCCTCCTCCATTTTCTGAGATATAATTGAAATATAATGCTGTCCTAGCCCAAGGTGCACCATATAATGATTTGATATATGGATACACCGCAAAATGATCACCACACTCAGTTAACGTGGATCACTTCACATAGCTACATATTTTGTTCTTGTGATGAGAACTTTTAGAATCTACTCTCTTGGCAACTTTCAAATATATAATACATGATGATTTGAAGTCTCTGTTTGTAGTTAAGTTTGAGGTCTCTGAAAACCCTAAGTACAGTTGAGTCTGTTGCCTCATAGAATAAATGGAACTTCAGGCTTCCTAAGACATTCAGCTTACTCACCTCCTGTTTAGATGAGGAAACAGAGTAGCAAAGGGGTTTGCCCGTGGTCACACAGCCTCAGAGTCTGGACATGTACTCAGCACCCCTGATGTGTTGATCACAGTACATTTCCTTGTCACTGGCTCATCTGTTGTCTCAAGAGGCCTTCTGGGTAATTCTCTCCAGGCTGGCGGTAAGAGCAGCCAGCATTAGAGGAGGACATTGGCTCATTAAAGGTGGGGTCTAAGTTTATCCGCCCCCCTGTCCCCAGTCCACAGCCCCACGTCCACCTAGGTGGTCAGTAGGTGTGTGTTGGATGAAGGAACTGGATGAAATGAAGGTGGGGGGGGCCTCCAAGGATAATCCTCTAATCCAATCATGCTACATTTTTGGTACTTGCTGAACTCCCTTCTTGCATCCTCCCACACCAAAGGGTACTTTAGAATCAAATTAATGATATCAATATTTAATTGGACACTTTGATGATTCAGTCATTTAGCATCTTAAACTATTTTCCTGTTTCTATTTTGGAATAAATTGGCTGGTTCTTTTGGTATCTCTGGCAGAATTTTTTTTTTTTGGATCTACGGGAAATTGATGGAGGGATCTCAGTATCAGACTCCTGGTTCCCTTTGGGTGTGGCCAGTTCATGTATCTTCCATACAAGAAAGATGCTGCCAGTTGCCTAAGGACACTTTATAAAATTGCAAATTTATGTCTAAGACAGATAATATCTTTTTTTTACATTATATAAGAAGTGAGGAAGAAGAGAGGGGAAAAACCACCCACAGTTCCTCCACTCTGACTCATAAATTGTCCTTATTTTTCTCCTCCTTTCCAGTACTCAAGAATATTTTTACATCATTGTAATTGGAGTGAAGATTTTGTTTCATAATGAACCACGTTGAAATATTCCAACATGTTCTTCCACATTGATTTACAATTCGCATAATTTCAGTTTGGGGAAGGACTGCAATTCCATGCAGGGTGTGTACTGTGTCTTACTTTAAAATCGTCCTATTACAACAAGGCAATTTTGGCTTTAGGTGAACAGAAAGACATAGTTATTATTGAGAATCTGGGTGAAATAAAATAGGATTAGAAAAGATTTGCCATACCTAGAAGGTCCTGTGCTTCAAGTCAGTTATTCCATATCAGCCAGCTTGTTAAAGCTCAAGTGCGCTGTTTCCTTAATGAAAAAAGGAACACTGGAAACACGCGCAGAGAAGCCGAGAACTGGCCAATATCAGACTTTTTTGGTCCTTTTCTCTATTTTTAATAATTTAGAATGTTAAGATGCCATTAGAAGCAAGCATCCTTCCTAATTGCCAGAAACATTTTCCTCATTTCTGAAAATGGGTAGCATTTTAACTGGCAGGCAAAACAACCAAAGCAATAAACAGTGAAAGCTGAGTGCTTAGGAAAGCCAACCTGGTCTTCAAACTTCTTCAGGAGAAACAATTAGAAAGGCAGAAAATGGCTGAAATAAATCCATCCACTCACGTTCAGGTCAAACATGTTAGAATTTGTCCTTGTAGGAGGTTATGGAGTTTGAGGGGATGTGGCTGCAGAAGTGACCTGGTGATGAGCTGACCGGGAAGAGAAGGTCGGGAGAGCTTTGGCTAATTCTGTTTGCATTGTAATCCAGCAGGGTCATGGAGAGGATCTTCTTTAGGCCACTAAAAATAGACAGTCTAGTAGATCCAAGTCAGCTGCCATTTCTCCTTTCTTTTCCTCCCATCTTATTTTGGGAGCTCTCTTCCTTCTTCTCGCCCTCCCACCTCCTCTATAACTCGGCGTTTGCTTTGGATAAGCCATGGGTGCCTGTGTGCTGGGGATGAGAGGGAGGGCAGGAAATGTCAGGACCCCCACTCACCTTGCAGTTATCATATCCATCCACCTTTCCTTCCTTCCTTCCTTCCACCCTCCCTCCCCGTTCCTTTTTGTCCCACCTTAACTTGGTCCTCAATTCTGTGTGTTTATCTCTGCAAAAAGACTGGCACATAGAACTACTCGACACGTTATGATTGAATAAGTGAAAGGAAGAATGATGGTGAGAGCTGTAGAGAAGAAAGCCTTGTTGTGCGGGAACTGTGGGGCTAGGAAGAGGTCTGCCTCCCTTGAATGCACACCCATCACTCTTGGGATGCCCTCCTCTTTCCTCTTCCTGTGTGTACCCCCTGCGTCCTATGTAATATTTAATATGTTCTCTCTGGCTGCCTAGTCATCTGTCTGTTGTATGCTCTAACGAGCATACAAATAGAAATAATTTACTATTTTCCCTCTTGTGATTCTGTGAATTTCCTGCAGATTTTTGTGAATAAAACCTTACTCTCTTGTATACCCATAGCTGATTCATGCCAATGTATGGCAAAAACCACCACAATATCGTAAAGTAATTAGCCTCCAATTAAAATAGATAAATTAATTTAAAAAAACCCTTACTCTCCCCACTGCTATGTATAAAATGGACAAAACAGAGCTCCTGTGGATTAAACAGAGAAGAGGAAGATGTGGGGATCCCAGAACCCCACCCACGCACGCACGCACACTGCCCTCACCCACCACAGCCCCTGCAGTAGCCTCTGGGGAATCTGGGAATTTCCTAGTCTCTGCTAAACACAGTTAGTAGAATCGCTGGATTAGATCACCACTGAGTTTCCAGTTGGCTCTTAACATCCTGAGATTTGTGATGACCTTCAACCTTCAAGTCTGCGTCTCTATGCTTAAAGTTTGTAACAAATGCAGATAATTATACAGTGGGTGCTACAGGAGCTATAAGTGATGCAGAGCTTCTGCTCTCTGTAAGTTCACAGGGATGGGGGGTGGAAGGTAAATGTCATGGTTCCCTAAAACAACGAGGTACCCTAAGGCAGAATGGCTGATAAAGATTGAGAGCAGTAGGTATTGCCTTGTGCCTGAGCACTAAGTCATTTCAGTTGTGTCTGACTCTTTGCGACCTAATGGACTGTAACCTACCAGGGTTCTCTGTCCATGGGATTCTTCAGGCAAGAAAACTGGAGTGGGTTGTCATGCCCTCCCGCAGGGAATCTTCCCAACCCAGGGATCGAACCTGTGTCTCTTATGTCTTCTGCATTGGCAGGCGGGTCCTTTACCACTAGCACCACCTGAGAAGCCCTTGATATTGCCTCTCATTCCATCAAATACTGGTTGAGCATCACAGTTGATTTAAAGGGGTCCCAAGAAAAAGATGTGATCCATTCTGTTTCATTAACCATTTAAAATTTTCTGTGTCACTCATCATTAATTGTTTGCTGTTTATTTTTTCTGCTCACTTCCTAACTCTGCCACTGGATGTAAGCTCTGCAGAGATAGCAGCCCTGATGTTGGGACTCTAGTGTCCTGAGCAGGATGACACATAGTAGATGCTCAAGAAGCATTGGGGTTCAGGTTGAATGATTGGTACTGATGATGCCCTAAGGAGCTGGTGTGTGTGTGTGTGTGTGTGTGTGTGTGTGTGTGTAGAGGTGGGAAAGGAAGGTGAATTATCATGAGGTGATCATTTTGTTAGGGCCTTGGAGGACAAGGAGAAGTTGAAAAAGATGAAAAGAATTTAATGCATTCTGTGCGAGACAAAAGTGGGATCGAAGGTAGAGAAGAGTGAAATCATATGGTAGGTGGGGCCAAAAACGATCAGTTCCTGGAAGGAGCTGCCCCTGGTGAGGCTGAAAGTTGGCTGAGCTCGCCCATGGAGGCCATCCTGTGGGGGTCAGGGTGCGGTGAGAATGAAAGATTGCCAGGGTTTGAAGCCCTATAAGTTAGGGGGCCGGGGTGCATTAACTCAGCCTCTCTGTGGTACATTTCTCCATTTTCTAATTCATGTGGTGAGCCATGTAAGCACAGGCCCTAGAAGAAAGCCATCTTGCTTGCAAAAGCCAGAAGAGGCCAAGCCAAGGAGGACTTCCATTCTTTGAAACCAGGAGCGCAGAAGCTGACTCACGGTGCAGAGTAGGCGTGTACCAGCCTGTGGAGGATGGACAGGCCTTCACATCTTCCAGGGAGGGAGATGCTGCCGGCATCCTCCCACAACCCCTTCCTTCCCTCACCTGCTAGAGACTGTGTGTCCTCCACACACCCGCGCTGCTCTCAGCTGCCAAATAATTCCAGCTCCATTATGTTTACTCCCAGGATATTGCTCGTTGCCCGAGGCAGGGTCATCCATGTGAGAGCCAAAGGGATAGATAACTGTCTGGCCTCAGTATCTGGAATGACTGTGATCTGAGGACCGGCTCTCCTTTCGTGGGCACCTGGCCCTGCACCTGAGCGTGTTTCCCGTCCCCATGTGTGGTGCAGCCTGGGCGAGTGTACGACTTCTTAGCCAGAGCTCTGCCTGTGAGCCTTCATTCAAATTATTCTATGCTGCCATTTCTCCTCTTCTCGCTTTTATCGTATGATCAATACTATATGTTTTCCATGCTGTAGGCCTCCTTGCAGGCAGCCTTAGATCCCCTTTGGGATAAAATAGGATGTGCATAAGATGTGTGACATGAATTCTGGAGAGAGGCAGGGTAGATTCTGTGTCCAGTGAGCTTACAACCTAGTTTCTTCTCCAGGAAGACCTGCCTTCCTGGAGAGTTCTGGACTCTGGCTCTTGCCTCCACCCCCAGGTGGGGACTGAGGTTTGTCTCTTGCTTGCCATTCTGTCTCTGCCCTTGGAAGGGAGTCATGGTCGCTCCTTGCAGTCCCCTCGTGCACGGGCTCTGACGCCTGGTCACCCTGAGGCTCCTGCAGAGAAACCATGGGATGCGGGGGCAGGGTCTCTGTGGGCCCTGTGCCTTCCCACCTCCCACTCCGGGCCTCGGTCTCTCCTTCTAGGGCCCCCCACCACCAAGGTCAGTCAGTCACTCATGCTGGTCCTCACAATATCTGAGTACCACCCTCATTGTTCTTTACTTCATATTTTCTTTTGGCTCATTCTGCTTTTCTTCAATATTTTAAAAGAAAATTATATCATTTACCATCAATGGCAAACCAGTACCTCATCATGAATAGAAAGTGTTAGATGCTCAGTCCTGTCCCACTCTTTGGGATCCCGTGGACTATAGCCCACCAGGCTCCTCTGTCCATAGGATTCTCCAGGCAAAAGTACTGCAGTGGGTTGCTATGCCCTTCTCCAGGGGATCTTTCTGACCCGGTGATTAAACCTGGGCCCCCTGCATTGCAGACTCTTTACTATCTGAGCCACCAGTGAAGCCTCCATTCTAAATAGAAATGTTGAGTGCTGCTGAGTGCTAGGTTGCTTCATTCATGTTCAATTCTTTGTGACCCTATGGACAGTAGCCCACTAGGGGATTCTCCAGGCAAGAATACTGCAGTGGGTTGCCATGCCGTCCTCCAGGGGGATCTTCCCAACCCATGGATTGAACCCATGTCTCTTGTCTCCTGCATTGGCAGGCAGGTTCTTTACCATGATCACCACCTGGGAAGCCCTCCTAAATAGAAGGTAGCCCTCAAATAAATAAAATAAAAAGGAAACAATATAGTCAAGTCTACTCTGAACCTGAGACTATCTTTTCAGTTAAAAGAGAGATTTGTTCAGGGATCACCACAAGTGGTGACACTGCTTTTGCTGAGATCAGGACTGAAAGATAATTGAAAAGGTACCTCACTTCCTGATTCATTGTCTTTTAACGGCAATAATAATAACAGTAATTTGTTGGGTCCCTATTGTGTCAGGCATTGCACTAATTGTTCATCTTTACATAGAGTCCGTGTAATAGAAATGTGATAGATTCTTGATCATGATGATGTGAACTAACATTTAGTGAACAATTAATTTGTGCCAGAAAATAAAAGTGTACTTTGCATGTATTAACTCATTTGTCCTCACCACCAGAGGTTCCGAAGGGTGTTGTGATGCCTGTTTTACAGGTAAGGAAACAGTCCTGAGTCATGGAGCTGGTGAGGGGTCAAGTCCCAAATGGGAACAGGCAGGACTGCTATTTCCTACCCCAGCAGGGGCTGCGCTTCCTGCCAGGATCTGTCTAATCCACAGCATGGCCCCCCTGCCCTCTTGCTGCTTGCTGGGTGACACGCCCACTTGGTCTGATTCCTGGCTCTCCCTGAGGTAACCAGACCATCTTGTCAGGGGCTGTGAAATCTGGCTGTGTTTACATGTCTCCCCGAGAGCTAAAGGAAGACTTTGTTTGCCCTCATGTTCTCCTGCATATGCAGTGTCCTTTTAAAGATGGCTTCATCCTGGTATCTGGTTTGCCCCATGAAATCACAGACTCAGAGTGACTATCAGGGAGAGAAAGAGCCTTGAGATCTTCTAGCTCAGTATTTTCCCAACTGTGGTCAGAACTCTGTTGGGAGGAGCTGGGCTGCTTTTAGCTGGGGAACTGATTGCTTCAATTGCAGAATTTTGTAGACTCAGAACAAGAAAGAACCTTATTGACCATCAAGTCCAGTCTAGTGCCCCGGGTCAAAATTTATTGTATAAGTTGCTGGATATGGAATGTGGTTTAAATATTTTAAGAAGTAAGAAATCAGCATGTTCATAGTGTGTGTGTGTGTAACTTACACACTTACAGTATCAGATAACTAAAGATATCAAAGCCCAGAAAGCATAAAGAAACCCTGTTTCAAAATTCAGCCTGATTTTCTCGGCTGAAACCTTAAGATAGTGATTTAGCAAGTGAACATTACAGTGGCAGGGGCTTCCCAGGTGGCGATAGTGATAAAGAATTAGCCTGCCAATGCAGGAGACACAAGAGGTGTGGGTTTGATCCCTGGGTTGGAAAGATCCCCTGGCGGAGGGCATGGCCATCTACTCCAGTATTCTTGCTTGCAGAATCCCATGGACAGAGGAGCCTGACAGATTATGTTCCATGGGATCACAAAGACTCAGACACAACGGAGGTGACTTAGCACGCGCCCAGCACAGTGGAAGACCTCACAGAGCCTCTGATTTGAGTACAGAAAGGCCACTTGCCTGTCATTTCCACATTAATGATCTAAGTTCAGTCTAATAAGTTGACCCAACTCTACGCAACTGTGATCAATGCTATTTTATCTTCAGTTTCAGTTCTTACCATTGAAATTGGTAAAAATGGACTTCACTTGTTATTTGAAGAATTTCTTTTTAAAGATGAAAAGAAAGAAATGGATGATTCGTGTGTGTGTGTGTATGTACTTCTGCCTGGGAGGGGAGTCCAGGGGGAACAGCCTAGAAAATGCTTCTTATGAGGATATTAGATTCTTGATATTGGCATGCCATTCTTTGAGAATCTCAAAATTGATGCACACAATGGAGAATATTATTCTACCAATAAAATGCAGCAAAGTATAGCTGAAACCTTTTAATGGCCCACTTCCCCTGCTGACCCTGAATGAATCCAGCATACTTAGTGAGGTATGATAAGGGATGCAGAGTCCCCACTACACTAGCTTGCTGGCTCACATAGCCTCTGTGGCCAAATTCATATTTCTTCCTGAAGAAAAACTGCAAGTCACCACCCACAGTGGGCCTTCTTTGCACCTGTGCACAGGTGGGACTTTGGTGTTAGGGACTCACTTCTTTATTTATTTTTGATCATTTGTTCAGAAGTTATTTGGGAGCATTAGTTTGTGCCTCTGTCCACCTGACTTACAATAAAGAAGAAAACATTCATGCTTCCTGACCTTGTGGAGCTTGTCGACACTTTGAATTTGTACAGCTTGTATCTTCAGAGTAAGTATCTAAGAAGAGATAAATAACAAAATGGCATTTTCTTTTTCTTAATTTTACATTGCAGAAGGACAGTCCTATTTACTTTTGAGAAGCCTTGTTTTGTTTCTTTCTGAAGAAAGAAACAAATGACCTCAAGAGAGAGCCCTCTCCTGCTACATCATATATCAGCCATATTGCTGTGGCCCGTGCAGTTTGCTCTCCTTCCTAAGAGAAGTCTGAGACTGTGGCTGTTTCTAGCACATAGCAAAAACTCTCAGAGAGTGTGTGTGGGCGTGTGTGTGTGTAAAGACCATCTTTGTAAATATAGACATTTGCAAATAAGCGGCTTTCCTGGCTGTATGGAGGCTGCTCAGATTTGATGACACTACCATTTCGGGCCTTGGGTCACGGTCAGAGGTCTTTGCTGTTCATCATTTCATTTGGGGGGTGGTGCCTCATCAATGTCTGTTCTCTCTCTCTCTCTCTCTCTCTGGATACTTCAGTAGCCTAGTAAGGTGATGTAATAGTCCTTGATCTTTTTTTTTTTTTCAATCACTGCATTATTTCCCTAAATTGGTACACTAATTTATGTCTGAAGAAAATAGTTGAATGTCATGGTTGGATGGATTGCCATAGGTTCAAACTGCTTGTGTCCAAATCTTGGCTTTGTTGTTTCGTGACTTTTGAAAAAGGGGCAACTTTATTCAGCCTTTCTGTGCCTTGATTCCTGGTTATGAAATAAAATAGCACCTGATGTACAGGATGGTTATGGGATTAAATTCTACATGACAGCCCAGGACCTGGCACATTGAGGCTATGTGAGCCAGCAAGCTAGTCTAGTGGAGACTCTGTCTAAAAGTAAATGTTAGACATCATCTTAGCTGTTTGGATTAATGTGTGTCTGTGTGCCACCCAGCTCCAGGGGGTGCGGGAGAGCTGAAAGAGTTAGCATCATGTGTATGTGACTGTAACCACACCCTTGAGTCCTCAGAGATGATTAAATGCTTCACTTGGCATCAGAAGTATTTGGGAAGTATTGATCACACTTTTTCAAACTCATTACTTGTACAAACACATGGATTTACTGTCAGTCACTAAGGAAGTACCTATTGGTTACCCAGTCTTGTTAATAGCCAGTTGCTTACAAAATGATAGTCCATTTTACTGATCTTAAGAATTGATGCTTTTGAACTGTGGTGTTGGAGAAGACTCTTGAGAGTCCCTTAGACTTCAAGGAGATCCAACCAGTCCATTCTGAAGGAGATCAACCCTGGGATTTCTTTGGAAGGAATGATGCTAAAGGTGAAACTCCAGTACTTTGGCCACCTCATGAGAAGAGTTGACTCATTGGTAAAGACTCTGATGCTGGGAGGGATTGGGGGCAGGAGGAGAAGGGGATGACCGAGGATGAGATGGCTGAATGGCATCACAGACTCGATGGACGTGAATCTGAGTGAACTCCGGGAGATGGTGATGGACAGGGAGGCCTGGTGTGCTGAAATTCATGGGGTCGCAAAGAGTCGGACACGACTGAGCAACTGAACTGAACTGAACTATTTTAGAAAACAAACTGAACAGCTCCACATAGCTTTTATCAAGGCTGAGTAATTTGGGCCAAGGGAGTGTCTTATTATAGTCCTTAAAAAGATTATGAATTTTACCTGTCATTTGACATTAAGTAGGTAAAAAAGCAATAGGTTTTAAGTGGTCTAAAATTTAAAAAATAAACACTTTTATGGTGGTTCTCTATGTCACCTCTACCATTTCTGCATTTCTCCCATAGGCCAAGCCCGTTAGAGGGTTAGCAGGCTGACTCAGGACAGATAGAAAATGAGCATTAAGACTTGATTTCTGCCTTCTAGGATCTCAGAGCTTTCTTGGATGCAATGTTGGAAGGGGCAGGCAGCCATAATAACAGAGAACTCTGCCCGTTGGAGAAATCAAGATGTAATAGGGTATACTGAGGGAATCTGGATGCCCAAGTCCACAACAGGGAGCAGGGAAAGTTCCACCACAGTTATACCAGCAATGAATGGGAGGGGAATTCAGCTGAGGGAACAGTATGTGTGGGGAGGAATGGAGGTGCATAGCCTGCCGGGAACAGCAGGCCTTACCTGGGCAGGAGCTGAAGCTGGGACAGACCAGGGAGAATTGTGTCAGCTGTGTTGAGCAGCGTGGATGTTTCTTCACCTGGTAGGGAACCATTTACAGTTCAAATATTTTCAAAATCATTACGTAAAGATTGCTGTTCAGGCTTCCCTAGTGGTTCAGTGGTTAAGAACCCACCTGCCAGTGCAGGGGACACGGGTTCGATCCCTGGTCTGGGAAGATCCCCATGCCTTAAGGCAAGTAAACTCGTGCCCCACAACTCCTGAGGCTGTGCTTAGAGCCTGGGAACCACAGTTAATGAAGCACACTCGGCCCAGAGCCTGCACTGCACAAGAGAAGCTACCACAACGAGAAGCCTATGAACCACAACGGGAGAGCAGCCCCCACTTGCCACAACTAGAGAAAGCCCTCCAAGCAGCAGTGAAGACCCAGTGCAACCAAAAATAAAAAATTAAGATTGCTGTGCAAGGAAGGTTCTGTCATGTACATTACTGTCAAATGTTGAGATATTTGTTCATTCACGACAAGGAGACAAGCTAAATAAACTTCAGAAGAAGGAGCAAATATTGTTCTGAAACAGGTGTGATCACGTGTGCCCTGCTTGCTTTGTTTACCCCAGCAATTCTTTCTACAACTTTTCCAGTTCATCTGATGGACATCCCCAAGATTCTCCTGAAGCTAGATTATATTTATTTTTATTTGCTTTCCATCTCCTCTTCACCATGGCCCCCCAAAACTTAAAAAGTAAAATTGCTTCTATTTTAGGGGAAAATATATATGTATATGCTCTCTTGGAGAAGGGCTTTTCATTTTCTTTCTAAGTGCTCTCAGGTTCTATAACAATAGACTCATGTATGATGTGACTTTTATAATGGATGTGTTTAGCTTTTCCTCTTTCTCTGACATTGTATTCCTTTTTTATTCAGTAGAGAAATCATGGCAAAGTGGGAAGGCAGATCCTTGGGAGCATGGGAAATGTGGTTTTGATTTCTTATTCTACTGCTAATTAGCTTTGTTATCTTGGGCAAGTTATTTAACTTCTCTGAGGTTTGATTCCTTTCTCTTTTAGGAAGTAGGAGCAGAATAAAACAAGCCCTGCCCAGTGCTGTTGGGAAGATTAATTAAAAGAAAAATGCGTGTAGAGGCACCAAGGCTATATATATTGGGGCTATGTAGTGGGTACAAGTAACACTGGAGCATCCTCTATTGCAATTGTTGATATGGTAAAGGGTGGAAAGGGAAACTCCATCATTTGGGCAAGAAATGGGGATAAAATGTAGAGTAGCAGGAGGTTTGCTCATATGCTAGGAGACTGTCTGTTTATTCATTTCCCAAAGATATGACAAAGGCTGTGAATATTTATTTAGTTCTGCTCCCAATAGCCCTTCTAATAGGGAATTATTTGGGTACAACGAAAGACATTTGTAAATGCGGCTGATAAGGCTGACACTGGACAAGGAGTGTTTTGTTGGACACAAGAATTCTATTGTCCCTGGCTTCAGTTGTCAAGTGCCCGGGGAACCCAGAATTTATGGTGACAGCACAATGGGCCTTTCAGGGCCCAGCGAAAGAGCTGTGAGATCCTGCTCCCCGGCTTTTCAGGGCCTCTAATCTTTTTATCGGGCCCGGACAATGCCGGATTCAGCTGCTGCCTGCGCCTCCTGACTGTCCATTGGCCGTCAGGTATTGTGCGGTAATTGCCATGGAGACAATGGGCCCTCTCTACGCCAGTCCATCGGTGCTTTGGAAAACGGCAAAGGTTGTCACTTTGTATTAGGTGCCTCTAAAGGCATGGCTTACTTAGAAAAACTACCAAAGAGAAATCAAGATAATCATGTTAAGAGTTTGATTTAAAGGGCCACTGTGTCAAATCCATTTGGAGCCCAGGAACTCTTTATGGATGTTTCCTTGTAATTACAGCCAGACGTTGGGCATCATCCTGCACAAGCAGCCAGCCATGGCGAGTTTGCAGGGAGCCCTGAGCTGTGGGCAGCTGGCAGCCCTTAACGTCTATGGAAGCAGAGGTCTAAGCTGAGCCTTTGAACTCTGAGGGGTCCCTGAACTTCTCTGAGAATTCAGTTTCCTCTTCTGAAAAGGAATAGAGTGGAAAATGCTTATGATGAATATTACTTATATATTCCATGAGTATGTATTAATCTATGCAAATATAGTCCCATACAGACGTGAGAGTTGGACCATAAAGAAGGCTGAGTGCCCAAGAAGTGATGTGTTTGAATCATGGTGCGGGAGAAGACTCTTAGAGTCCCTTGGACCGCAAGGAGATCAAACCAGTCAGTTCTAAAGGAAATCAACCCTGAATATTCATTGGAAGGACTGATGCTTAAGCCAAACCTCCAAGACACTGGCCACCTGATTCGAAGAATAGACACAGTGGGGAAAAACCCTGATGCTGGCAAAGTTTGACAGAAAGAGGAGAAGGGGGCAACAGAGAATGAGATGGTTGGATGGCATCACCGACTCAATGGACATAAGTTTGGGCATACTCCAGGAGATAGTGAAGAACAGGGAAGCCTGGTGTGCTACAGTCCATGGGGTTGCAAAGAAGCAAACATAATTTAGCAACTGAACAACAACAACAAATATATGAAAGTTATCCACCTACCATGCTGCTGCTGCTAAGTCGTGTCCAACTCTCTGCGACCCCATAGACGGCAGCCCACTAGGCTCCTCTGTCCCTGGGATTCTCCAGGCAAGAATACTGGAGTGGGTTGCCATTTTCTTCTCCAATGCATGAAAGTGAAAGTGAAGTCTCTCAGTCGTGTCTGGCTCTTAGCAACTCCATGGACTGCAGCCTACCAGTCTCCTCCGTCCATGGGATTTTCCAGGCAAGAGTACTGGAGTGGGTTGCCATTGTCTTCTCCAATCCACCTACCGTAGAGCTCTGTAAATAGCAAATATATAATAAAAGGTAAAGCAATTTAGTCATACACAATTGAAAAAGCCATAACCTACGTGTTTTTGTAGTTGCAGCTACTAATTATCAAGTGTCTATTCTAAGTGAGGTATTTATTCTCACTATTCTTTACAATAATCAATAATCACACAAAAGTTATTGATATTCCCATTTTATAATGAAGAAACTGAAGCTCAAAGTGTTCTTGCCAAAGTCAAATTAGCTTGGAAGAGGCAAAGCCTGTATTTTAAGTCCTGTCCCCTCACATTTAATAGCTTGCTTCTTCCCTCATTTTTTTTTTTTTAAATCATAATCTGCAAACCTGTCTATCTTACAAAATATGCTTCATCATGTGGCTTTGGAACTTGGGTGATAGCAGGAAAGAAAAACACCCAGTGCTCAGTATTGTTTTGGTTTATTCATCCCTTCCACAATGTCAGGAACATGTGACCCCCATACGAAGAAGTAGCCCCCATCTACAGACACCCAGTCTCAGCTTCCTCTGCCCCTTCTCCTGCCTGAAGAGCAAGAACACACAGCAGCATCAGCAGCACAGCTTGGCATTCCTAGACCAACAGGAAAGGATATGGCCTTTGCTTGAATTCTTTGCCCAGTAAAAATTTCAAAAAGCTGATATTTTATTTATTCAATAATAATATATTTAATCATAATTCATATTACTCAATTCCATACCAAAATATCTCAGATTCCCTGTGGTGGTGTTATACCAAAAACTAGAAATGAGCGATCACCTTTCAGAGGAACAGGCATGATTTACCCTGGCAAGTAGGTCTTGTCATGGATTCTTAAAGCTGGCGGGACAGGAGTGGATCTTTTTAGCAATTTGATCTGTTGCTTCATTGCACCATATGTTTGGGTGTTTACCACTCAGCCTCAGTTTTTTTCCCTGTGAAATGGAGCTGTCACTCTCCTTGGGCAACACTCCCCCACTCAGTGGCAGTTCTTTCCCTTTTATATCCGTCACTGCTGTGGCATACTTATACACACAGTAAGTGACTTGAGGATCCTGAAGCAGGCGCTGATGGAGTACGTAGGGTGGAGACTGTTTTAATCTAAGTCATGTATACTTTCAGCGCTTACCCTCCCCCACAGCACTATATGTTGTTGTTGGTGTTGGTGGGGTGCTGTTGACAATGATCCAGGAATACACCTGGCCTGGCTGAGCCCACATCCTAGAAGACGACCCACACATGGAGAGCTAGGAGCCGGGCATTTGATCTGGAGCAGAAACCTTATGAGAGGGATGGCAGTTTGACTCAGGGGTCAGAGGGGAGGATGTGGCCCTGTGTGTACCAAGCCTTCCATATGGTCAGAGTGCAGCGAAGGAAATCTGCCTCTGCCGCTGAGTTTCCTCCTCGATTTTGATACCTTTGCCAAGTATGTTCTCCATCCCACTTCACACCCTTGGCTTCGTGGATTTCTTTTTCCTGTTTCTCTATCTCTCTGAACTAGTAGATGGTGTGGAGAGTCAGATTCTAAGAGGCTCAGTAGTGTGGGTAGCCAAGCACGGCAATGGGAGGGGCTGGTAGAGGGAAGGGCAGTAGGTGAAGAGGGCCCATGGTGGTACACAGGGCTTGGGGAGACTAAAGGACGGTGCCCTGAGAGTAGGGAGGAGTGGGTGCTGCAGCACTGGGTTGTATTTCTCTGTCACTAAAGGGAACACATGATTCCAGCTCTTGAAAAGTCATTAGATGTGGGCGGCAGGCAGGGAAATGAACATTCCAACCCGGAACACCAACAGTGCAAAAAGAGAACATCTGTAGTACACTGCCCAGCTCTCTCAGACCCAGTGAACTCTTTTTTTTCCCCATCAACTCTGAAAAAGTACAAAAACCAACTTAGATTTTTTTCTGTTCATTTTTTTCTCTAAGAAACACGGTGTAATTATATACCAACATTATCCATAGAACCTAAATCCCCTCTTTCTCAAAAGTTTGCAGTAATCAGAATTCATAGACAACTTACCCATTTATTTTTGCTTTCCTTCCAAAGCTCTTAGTGATCAATACAGGCTTTTGGTGAGAGGAGTTTTATAAGAGATATTTTACAGGGAAGAGCCCCTGGAGAAGGAAACGGCAACCCACTCCAGTATTCTTGCCTGCAGAATCTCATGGACAGAGGAGCTTAGTGGGCTACAGTCCATGGGGTCACAAAGAGTTGGACACGACTGAGCAGCTAACACTAACTAGAGAATGCAAGGCAAAGTGGGAGTTCAATTCGTTTTTATAGATTTGACAACTAAAGTTTTAAAAACACACTGGCCACAGATATAGACGTGTCATGAACTGATTGGAGACACCAGAAGAAAAACAGGAAGCAGGCTCTGAAGTCAGTGCTGCTGGATTCTGACCCCACCGTGGGTGTTATGGGCTAGATGCCCAGGGCAAAAGTTTTGTCTTTTTAGGGGTTGGGGTGAGATACCCCGATGGGTTCATGCTATCCAGAGTGGATATACGCATTTAAAGAGACTACATTGGTAAGGACAGCACCAAATGCCTGTTCCACCCCTGTTCATGGTGTTCTATTTACCCATTTCTGGGTAACATACCATCCCCACATTTAGTGTCTTATAACAACTGTCTATCCTTACCTCTTACAGCTGAGTGAACTATCTGGGCAGTTGTTGCTTGGGGTCTCATGGTGTAAAGTCGGATGGCTGGAGTCACGTGAAGGTCCAGGTGGGTTGGATGTCTAAGACGGCATCTTCACTCACCACTAGACTCTTCAGCTTAGATGCCCACAGCAGGTGGGCATCTCTCTTGCTATCTGTGCAGCTTCTCCACATGGCTAGCTGGAGCTTCCTCTCAGAATGGGGATCTAGAGCATTCAGACACCAGACATGGCCGCTGACTCCTCCCAGAGCAACCTTTCTAAGAACACAAGACAGGTTACCAGATGTTTAGGACTCAGCTTCTGAAATCAAATATTAATAGTATCTCTTTTGCTATGTTTCATTGGCTCAGTTCAGTTCAGTCGTGTCTGACTCTTTGTGACCCCATGGACTGCAGCATGCCAGGCCTCTCTGTCCATCACCAACTCCCAAAGCTTACTCAAACTCGTGTCCATTGAGTCAGTGATGCCATCCAACCATCTCATCCTCTGTCCAACGCCTTCTCCTCCTGCCTTCTATCTTTCCCAGCATCAGGGTCTTTTCAGATGAGTCAATTCTTCCCATCAGGTGGCCAAAGTATTGGAGTTTCAGCTTCAGCATCATCCCTCCAATGAATATTCAAGACTGACTTCCTTTAGGATGGACTGGATGGATCTACTTGCTGTCCAAGGGACTCTCAAGAATCTTCTCCAACACCACAGTTCAAAAGCATCATTTCTTTGGTGCTCAGCTTTCTTTGTAGTTCAACTCTCACATCCATACATGACTACTGGAAAAACCATTGCTTTGACTAGATGGACCTTTGTTGGCAAAGTAATGTCTCTGCTTTTTAATATGCTGTCTAAGTTGGTCATAACTTTTCTTCCAAGGAGCAAGTGTCTTTTAATTTCATGGTTGCAGTCACCATCTGCAGTGATTTTGGAGACCAAAATAAAAAAGTCTTAGATGCCCAGGGCAAAAGTTTTGTCTTTTTAGGGGTTGGGGTGAGATACCCCGATGGGTTCATGCTATCCAGAGTGGATATACGCATTTAAAGAGACTACATTGGTAAGGACAGCACCAAATGCCTGTTCCACCCCTGTTCATGGTGTTCTATTTACCCATTTCTGGGTAACATACCATCCCCACATTTAGTGTCTTATAACAACTGTCTATCCTTACCTCTTACAGCTGAGTGAACTATCTGGGCAGTTGTTGCTTGGGGTCTCATGGTGTAAAGTCGGATGGCTGGAGTCACGTGAAGGTCCAGGTGGGTTGGATGTCTAAGACGGCATCTTCACTCACCACTAGACTCTTCAGCTTAGATGCCCACAGCAGGTGGGCATCTCTCTTGCTATCTGTGCAGCTTCTCCACATGGCTAGCTGGAGCTTCCTCTCAGAATGGGGATCTAGAGCATTCAGACACCAGACATGGCCGCTGACTCCTCCCAGAGCAACCTTTCTAAGAACACAAGACAGGTTACCAGATGTTTAGGACTCAGCTTCTGAAATCAAATATTAATAGTATCTCTTTTGCTATGTTTCATTGGCTCAGTTCAGTTCAGTCGTGTCTGACTCTTTGTGACCCCATGGACTGCAGCATGCCAGGCCTCTCTGTCCATCACCAACTCCCAAAGCTTACTCAAACTCGTGTCCATTGAGTCAGTGATGCCATCCAACCATCTCATCCTCTGTCCAACGCCTTCTCCTCCTGCCTTCTATCTTTCCCAGCATCAGGGTCTTTTCAGATGAGTCAATTCTTCCCATCAGGTGGCCAAAGTATTGGAGTTTCAGCTTCAGCATCATCCCTCCAATGAATATTCAAGACTGACTTCCTTTAGGATGGACTGGATGGATCTACTTGCTGTCCAAGGGACTCTCAAGAATCTTCTCCAACACCACAGTTCAAAAGCATCATTTCTTTGGTGCTCAGCTTTCTTTGTAGTTCAACTCTCACATCCATACATGACTACTGGAAAAACCATTGCTTTGACTAGATGGACCTTTGTTGGCAAAGTAATGTCTCTGCTTTTTAATATGCTGTCTAAGTTGGTCATAACTTTTCTTCCAAGGAGCAAGTGTCTTTTAATTTCATGGTTGCAGTCACCATCTGCAGTGATTTTGGAGACCAAAATAAAAAAGTCTGTCACTGTTTCCACTGTTTAGTGATGGGACCAGATGCCATGATCTTAGTTTTCTGAATGTTGAGTTTTAACCCAACTTTTTCACTCTCCTCTTTCACTTTCATCAAGAGACTCTTTAGTTCTTCTTCGCTTTCTGCCATAAGTGTGGTGTCATCTGCATATCTGAGGTTATTGATATTTCATTGGTTACCCCAGGGCAATTTAGAGTCACATGGAAGGGGATCACAGAAGGGTGTGGTTCTCTGGGCATGTGATTCATCCAGGGAGGGCTGTTGGAGAGTAGCTATGACATGGTTGAGAGTTGGGTCCTTCCTCTGGGGTTATAAACAGGTCCTTCCCCTGTGGCTTTTTCTCCATGACTCCATGTACATCTGGGAATAACCCCAGCCCTGCTCCATCGTTGACATCCTGGAAATAGCACACATGGCAGGAGTCAAAGGAGATACGGGTTCTTTCCCTGGGTTGGGCACATCCCCTGGAGGAGGGCATGGCAACTCACTCTAGTATTCTTGCCTGGACAAGCCTGTGAACAGAAGAACCTGGTGGGCTACAGTCCGTGGGGGTGCACAGTCTGACGGACTGAGCATGCATGCACAGGACAGTCCTACCGTTCTTGCTACAGTCACCAAATTAAGGTGCCGTGAAGAGATTTCAGTAGATGTGCAGCCCATCCTCAGCCCTGTGCAGATGGGGTTTCCCGTGTTGTTGTTGTCCCTGTTGTTTTAGAGAGGGCATTGTATGTGAAGAGTTGATAGGTAGAACCAAGATGAAACAAGGAAAAGTGGGTCTGGAAGAATGAAGGCTAATAAAGTCAAAGTGGGCATCCCTGATGGCTCAGTTGGTAAAGAAACCACCTGCAATGCAGGAGACCCGAGATTTGATCCCTGGGTCAGGATGATCCCCTGGAGAAGGGCATGGCAGCCCACTCCAGTATTCTTCCCTGGAGAATCCCCATGGAAAGAGGATCCTGGCTGTCTGCAGTTTATGGGGCTGCAAAAAAGTCAGACACAACTGTGGGACGGACACAACGTCAAAGTAAGAAGCTGTTTAAGCCCTTAGTGAAGCCCGAGTTGATCCTCGAAAGTAGATGTTCTAGAGAGGAAGGAAATTCAAGAACTCCTTTCTGTTGTCATGTTTGGGAAGTTATGCCAGCGGCACCTTCCTTGGTTCAGTGCCTTGGTTTTTTGAAGACGGCAGCTGTTCAGACACTCCATATTCCTCTCTTCATTCATTCAGCAAATATACATTGAACAGCTGCTCTGGGCTAGGAAAAGTGGTAGACACTTCGGGAGATATGAAGATGAATCAGACCAGCATCCAAGCAGAACACAGCCCCCACACACAGAAACTCCAGAATGTGATGTGGAGCAGGAGGGGGAGCACAGAGGAATGTAGTCCTGATAAAGAATTGCAGCTCTGTCAGCGCAGCGCCAGTGTGGGGATGACATCTCCTATCACGACCGCCACCGCTGCCACTCTTTGCCCTTGAGCCTGTCACTCCACCCGGATTTGACAGCACCAGGATGGTGCTTCTCTCTTTAGAAGGGAGGAAACAGGCTTTGGAGGCCAGTAAAATGTGGATTCTATCAGCAACTGACTCTACGATTTCCTGTCTCCCCCACAGGTTTGTTATTAGTGCTGGAGCAAATACGTGTAAAGTATGTAGCATAGTATAAGACTTTGGATATATGACTGCTTTTATCTTTGCTATCAAAGAACCGAATGCATAACAGTCATCGAACCATCCTGTGGTACCTCTAACTAAATTCATGACAAGTTTTTCCCACTTTGCACACCATTGTGATCATTTATTTACATCTCTCATTTTATACATGGACCCTTATTGTCAAAGAGAAAAGTGAGTCCTATGCAACTGTGTACCCCCAGTGTTTAGGAGAGTATCATTCTGTTGATTCATGTCACCTCCAGGTTACTAATGATCCTTTCACTTTTTGCAGAAATCACTATATATTCGGCTCAGAGGTCTCCTGACGATCCTTCCGCTTGCCATTTGTTGAATGACCAATCAGATGGGTGGAGTTTTGTGTTACAGAAACTGGCAGCAAGTATCCAATGGGTGAAGAAGGTAAGATGGACCAGCCTTGCTGAGTGTATCAAATGTTACTCTATTTGCAGGGATGGAAATGATGGTTTCAGGCCCATCCCACAGATGTGCCTGCCCTCAGAGATCCCAAGTAGAATTTGACAGGGCAGTAATCCTGAGCTTTGAGGAATGTGATTATTCCTGTTATTATTGGGTTATCTTTATGGAGCACCTATTATGTCCCTGTACAAAGATGATGATAGTTTTTTGTTTTGGGTGTTTTTCTTTTTAGACCATAGAAGATTCATAGGAGATAGAAGGAACTAAAGGGGTTATATAATTCCATAGCAAAAACTTGGCTGGAGAGACTCACACGACTACCATGTTGTTCTTTATCCCCTTTTCTTCTTTTGAAAGAATTCTTTAAATGTGTACAAGGTGGCTTACATGCCGCAAGGAAAAGAGATTGCTAGGAGGCTGAATCTTTTAGCTCTCAAAAGACAGAGCACTAGATCCTAAGCTTGGAGACTGACCTCAGCTCTAAACCTGGCTCCATCGTTCACTGTCTGTGTGCCCCTGGGTTAACAAACTCTTCTCTGGACCACAAAGGTGGTTGAGTCCAGAGTGACTAATGGTCCATAAGTTTTAGGATTCTATGAATACATTTACCTCCTGTATCAGCTCACTAGTAACTGAAGCTATTTTTATAGGATGTTGAAATATTCAGATGAAACGTTAAGAATTAATTCTAGCAGCATGACTTGCCACAGGGCACCGTCTTAGACTCATCCTTGCATGTGTCTGTGGCTCATCTCGCCGTGAGTGTCCACCAAGTGACTTAGATGCAGAGGCCAAATGCAAGTCATGATCTTTCCCCCTAAACCTTTACCTTGTCCTGTGGGCCACATTTGAGTGCCAGCATCAAAATTCACTGAATGTGAAACGTGAGTGCATCCTATATACCTCCTAGCCTCTTATCTCCAAGAGTAATTGATTCTGATTGGTTTACTCTCTGATTATCTCTGAAACACTTTATTCTCTCTACCCACACTGCCACCATCAAATGCAAGCCAGAATCCCTTTCTCCAAGATTTTGCTGCAGTTGCCACCTAACAGATCTTTATGCCTCCAGGGTTACTTTTCCCTCTGCCAACTCCAGCGTGATCCATCTTTCATACATATCCTGAACAGTGTCCCTAAATCCAGATATTATGTTACCTTGCTACTAATCCTTTCACTTTGAGGCATCTGAATTCCTTCTCAAGCTTTCAGGACCCTCTAGTAATGGGCCCACTGTTCTGCTGTTTAGACCCCCACTCAGCTGTTGTCTCTGCACACCTGGCCTTCACTGTACTCATCCACTGTATATCTACTCCAAGGCACAACCTTTATTTCACAGAGCCCAGTGATCTCCCTTTCCTCACAAGCTGCCTTTTACTCATTTTATACCTTCGCTTGCACCTCACTACCTCTAAGGATTTCTTTCTGATTGCTGAAGACTGAGCTATGGGTGTCTCCTGGGCTTTAGTCATCAAGATTATACCATTTCCTGTGATTCCCACATAGGTTGTAATTGTTTAGGTGTCTGTCTTCCTAGTTAGACCTGGAGGTTCTTGAGGATTGGCTTTATTTTGGGACCACCAGGTTCCTGGTTGTAAGCACTATTCTGGCCCCAAGTAGGTTCTCAATAAATATTTACTAAACATATGAATAGAGACTTTAAGATAAGAAAGGGGCCCTGATGTTACCACACAGAGAAAAGTCACAGCACTGGCAGCTAGCAGGTATTGAGTGCTTATGCTATGTCAGGAACATAAGGTCTTTAAAGGTATCATTTCCCTTAATCTTTGCAAAAACCTACTGTGATAGGCATTATTAATATCTATGCACCTATTATGTCCCTGTACAAAGATGATGATAGTTTTTTGTTTTGGGTGTTTTTCTTTTTAGACCATAGAAGATTCATAGGAGATAGAAGGAACTAAAGGGGTTATATAATTCCATAGCAAAAACTTGGCTGGAGAGACTCACACGACTACCATGTTGTTCTTTATCCCCTTTTCTTCTTTTGAAAGAATTCTTTAAATGTGTACAAGGTGGCTTACATGCCGCAAGGAAAAGAGATTGCTAGGAGGCTGAATCTTTTAGCTCTCAAAAGACAGAGCACTAGATCCTAAGCTTGGAGACTGACCTCAGCTCTAAACCTGGCTCCATCGTTCACTGTCTGTGTGCCCCTGGGTTAACAAACTCTTCTCTGGACCACAAAGGTGGTTGAGTCCAGAGTGACTAATGGTCCATAAGTTTTAGGATTCTATGAATACATTTACCTCCTGTATCAGCTCACTAGTAACTGAAGCTATTTTTATAGGATGTTGAAATATTCAGATGAAACGTTAAGAATTAATTCTAGCAGCATGACTTGCCACAGGGCACCGTCTTAGACTCATCCTTGCATGTGTCTGTGGCTCATCTCGCCGTGAGTGTCCACCAAGTGACTTAGATGCAGAGGCCAAATGCAAGTCATGATCTTTCCCCCTAAACCTTTACCTTGTCCTGTGGGCCACATTTGAGTGCCAGCATCAAAATTCACTGAATGTGAAACGTGAGTGCATCCTATATACCTCCTAGCCTCTTATCTCCAAGAGTAATTGATTCTGATTGGTTTACTCTCTGATTATCTCTGAAACACTTTATTCTCTCTACCCACACTGCCACCATCAAATGCAAGCCAGAATCCCTTTCTCCAAGATTTTGCTGCAGTTGCCACCTAACAGATCTTTATGCCTCCAGGGTTACTTTTCCCTCTGCCAACTCCAGCGTGATCCATCTTTCATACATATCCTGAACAGTGTCCCTAAATCCAGATATTATGTTACCTTGCTACTAATCCTTTCACTTTGAGGCATCTGAATTCCTTCTCAAGCTTTCAGGACCCTCTAGTAATGGGCCCACTGTTCTGCTGTTTAGACCCCCACTCAGCTGTTGTCTCTGCACACCTGGCCTTCACTGTACTCATCCACTGTATATCTACTCCAAGGCACAACCTTTATTTCACAGAGCCCAGTGATCTCCCTTTCCTCACAAGCTGCCTTTTACTCATTTTATACCTTCGCTTGCACCTCACTACCTCTAAGGATTTCTTTCTGATTGCTGAAGACTGAGCTATGGGTGTCTCCTGGGCTTTAGTCATCAAGATTATACCATTTCCTGTGATTCCCACATAGGTTGTAATTGTTTAGGTGTCTGTCTTCCTAGTTAGACCTGGAGGTTCTTGAGGATTGGCTTTATTTTGGGACCACCAGGTTCCTGGTTGTAAGCACTATTCTGGCCCCAAGTAGGTTCTCAATAAATATTTACTAAACATATGAATAGAGACTTTAAGATAAGAAAGGGGCCCTGATGTTACCACACAGAGAAAAGTCACAGCACTGGCAGCTAGCAGGTATTGAGTGCTTATGCTATGTCAGGAACATAAGGTCTTTAAAGGTATCATTTCCCTTAATCTTTGCAAAAACCTACTGTGATAGGCATTATTAATATCTAAGATTTTATAAATGAGAAAACTGAATTTTAGGAAAGATAAGTAACTTGCCTATGGCCATATTGCCGTACTTTTTTTTTTATCTTTGGAAGTTTGACTTTAGCGAGAGCTTTTATCTTTGAGCACTCCTCTCTTTTGTTTTCCCCATGAGTGAATCTGGTCCATTATGGACAAAAGACATGTCCTCTATGGCAGGCTGAAGACGTTTTCTGCAGCTCACACAAGCTATTTTTACTTAGATGATCAGCCCCTGTGACTGGGACATATAAATCTTTGGTGATTTTCCAGATGTTTTCCACTCATGTTTTAATGTGAGCTTGTTTGGGGACAAAATTTCAATTTGGGGAGCCCTCCCCCATCTCCTTCTCTCACGTTCTGGTCGACATTTGTCATGGGAATAAACCACTGAATGAAAACACTCAGTGGAAGCAGGGCCATGCTTCCCTGCAAATGTACCAATATGATTTGGAAACTATGTGGCTGGCTTCTCTCACATTAGCATATTTTTCTCTGAAGCCTGGCTCAGCAGAGGAAACGCATCCCTCCTGTGGAAATGCCTGTGAATGACGATCATCTCATTTCTGCCAAGCCAAGTAGGTCTCTTCATTTCAGCAGCCCTTCGAATTTTCCAATACAACGTACGACTGACATTTCCTATTTTTCTCGATAATACTGACAATTAGAATGAGGTATCAGTGGAACAGAGTCAGAAGTTAAATAGAAAGTACTTCAATTTATCTTCTAGGAAATTGTTTAGGTTTTTTTTCTTCCACTTTGAAATTAAGAACAGCCTGTTTCTAAGCATTCTGCATCGCTTTTATTCCAAGGAGAGGAAGGTAAACTATTCTGATGTTTGCAGCGCCCTTAAAAAAACACAGCATGGTACAGAGGGAACGGTCCTTAACAGTCCTTTGATCTTTCAGAACAATCTTCTTGTTTTAGACAGAGAAGGTTTTTGTTTTTTTTTTTTTTTTTTTGGCCTAGAGAGAGGAAAGGGTTTATCCATGATCATACTGTAAGGTTTTGGAAGAACAAAATGAAACTAACCTACAACTTTGGCTCAAGACTCAAATTCTTGATCCTCAATCCATTCATGATGCCAGCATTTCTTAAACAGGTGCCTATGATGTACTGGGACACAGACAGGGATAAAGTAGCTTTCACTTTCTCCAAGGAGCTTACAGTCAAGGAGCTCTGTATAAAGTACCCAGAATCCTAATAGGAAGAGAAAAGAGGGATATGGGGTTCACGTAGAGAGAGAGAAACACATTTTACAAATGGTGATGAAGTGGTTTGGACTTACAGGATCAGCTCTCCAGCTGACTTCTAGGGAAATCCACTTGAACTTCTGTTCTTGGTACATCTGACTGACTAGGGCATCTTCCCCGAGCAGGGGAGGGGTGACCTAAGCAGCTACAGGACGGAGCTTCCCGGCTGTGCTATTTCACTGAGCTTTTAGTAGGGCAGTGGGGCACAGATCGGTCTTAAAGTGAAAAATATTTGCTCTTAGACTCATGAAAAGTGTACACACATTGTGACCCTCCTGACTGATTACTCAGCAGGCGCTGCTCTGTCACAGGTCACTGATTCTCTTTCATTTGCATAAAAATCAATCCTAAAAAGCTGCTTGGGGCGCGGGCAACTCACCTGTGCTGGAGCATCCTCCAGGCTCTGCGCTGTCCCTGACAGTTTGAAATGTTGGCAGCCTGCCTCCTAACCCCCTCTGCCTGCTGGGTCTGTCTGTGAAGGCATTTTCTATTTTGGGATGTAGGCCACTATGGAGAAAGAGGCCAAGTCTCTGTCTGTGGCTGGTGCCATGAGAATCATAAACAGTCAGTTCACTTGCTGACTCCTTTGCAGATCTTCAGTGTATACCGTGTGACTGTCACTGACGTGATCAACTAAGAGTTAGGAAGCTCCCGTGTGCCAGGCAGTGGAAATGTCCTACCTTTGCCAGAATCAGTACGGAAAGGACAAACTTCAACCGAAGTTGTGGTTCTCTGATCTTGCTTTATTTTAGGACTGATGAACACAATGCAGAGACCTTCCTGATCAAAACAGTGAGAGCTGATTCAATGAGATGCCCGTATGCAAACACTGGGCTACGTGATTTACTTTCATTGCCTTGTGTGACATCACCAGTGCTTTGGTACGTGCCGTTGTCCTGCTTCTTTTATGATGAGGATGCTGAGGTTCGGAGAGTTTAATGACCTTGCCGAGGGCCATCGAGTGAACTCTGTGTAGAGTCGGGGCCTCCACGCCCCCGTGCAGTACCGTAGTGCCCCCAGTGTGTCTCTCTGAGGCTTTGGTATCATGCTTTCTGATCTTAACCAAGTTGGAGGACGGGGTTATATTTCAGTTCTTTTGGTGGTCATGTCCTAAATCTCCATGTGGGCCAAGTGCTTCTGGCTAATACAGCAGCATGCTGCTGAATGTGTGTACTGAGTGAGAAAGAACCCATGGGGAGAGGAAAAAAGAATCCCAAATGTGTTCATTCATAAATCATCTCTTGGAAAGCATTCCTGCTTTAGGCCGTGGACTAGGTGCAGCTACAACAAATGAACCCGATGCATCTGTATCTACACAACAGTTGTATCAAAGCCATGTCTTTAAAGAGCACCCTTTCTTCTGATGGAGACAATAACCAGCAGATTATAACCAGATTGGCCAGCAGACAATAACCATGGTGTAGAGTGTTTTGGAGGTAGCTCCATGGGTTTGTAGGAGCACAGAGGGACGGACTCTGTGATAGAGGAAATCAGCAAGGCTTCAGGGAAGAGGTGACCCGTGGGTTGAGATATGAAGCATAAGTCAGAATTTACCAGGAGACAATCACGGAGGATTTTTTAAACAAAGAGAACAGTGCAGAGGTTCTTGAGCCAAAATTTTCATGACTAGGTGGTTTGTTTATATATATAGTGAAAGTGGAAGTTGCTCAGTCGTGTCCAACTCTTTGCAATCCCATGAGCTATACAGTCCATGGAATTCTCCAGGCCAAAACACTGGAGTGGGTAGACTATCCCTTCTTCAGCAGATGTCCTGATCCAGGAATCAAACCCAGGGGTCTCCTGCATTGCAGGTGGATTCTTTACCAACTGAGCTATCAGGGAAGCCCAATTGTGTATATATATACATGCTTATATATATATACACTCAAAGATACATGTGTACAAAGATATATATATATAAATATATATAATAGACAAGACAGTTACAAAGTCTATAGAAAATTAAGTGCCCTTCAATCCTATCTTCTAGTCCCTCCCTCCTTTTGTGGAGGCAGTTACTAGTTTCAGTTCTCTGTGTGACCATTCAGAGAGTTTCCAAGTAGTCATGAAGCTACAACCACACACACCCATGTACTTGTTTCCTGTGCATTTGTATACAAGGGCAGCACCCAGCTGTAAGCACTAGTATGTACACTGTTCTGCACTTTATATATTTTAATAAAAAAAAGAGAACTTTAAATAGTCCCTCTTGTTTTTGTTGCTTGTTCTCTGATTTTAAACTATTTTTAAGTTTTAAAACATTTCAAACCTACAGAAAAGCTGCAAAAATATTGATAGTACAATTAATTCCTATAAAGCTTTCATCTAGAGTCATTGATTAAAAAAAAATCATATTACTCACATTTCATGCAACAACTGTATGAATTTAATGCCTGACTGAGATACAGCTTGGACATCAGTTACCCAGACACCTAGGTGAGCTTCCTATCTCCCCCCAGCACTTATTTAGTAAGATGACCAAGATGTACTTGAAACCAAGAACACATTCCTGTCTGTGTCATTTTCCCTGAGATTCCAGAAACAGCAAATGCACCCTCAGGATAGAGACAGCAGGAAGGGCCCTTCTTTTGGCCATGGACTGCCCGTCTGATGCTCATCTTTGGGAAAGGATCAGTTCCCATCTCACTGAGCACTGAAGTCTCAGCCAGGTGATCGCACTCTCTACACACTTGCCTTCAGGACCCAGGGATCCAGGATGGGAGTAGACAGTCCCACTGAAATCTAATCACTTCATTTCCGACAACCAGTCATTTAGATAGTGTGACTTTTCTTTTTTGCTTGTTGGCGTCAACACGGCAGCTCAAAGGCTGGTGTAGGATTCCCTCCTTTCAAAGATCAAAGCGCTTGAGCTGCTCAGGTTTATCTGTGCATTTCCTCTGTGCATTTCATGGCAAGAAATAGTTTGTACTCCATGTGAGAGGGACTTTGAATACTGTGACAGACGGTAAGTAATCCAAGAAGACAGAGTGATATATGGCTTTGCAGTCAAGTGCTCTGGGCCCAGGGGGATTATTTTCAGGGATTCATTCATTCACTCATCAAATAATTCTTGAAAGACACCGTGACATTCTTTCATGCTTTGCGCCAAGACCTAGGCATGCTGTGTGCAGGCTGGGCGCTCAGTGTCTGTAGGGTGATAGATGAATTTGGCCTGAAGGAAACAGGTGAACCTGAGAGGGACGGGGTGGAATCTCCAGGGAGTGACTTCCTGGCCATTCAGTAACTGATTCATTCATACATCAGACACATTTACTGACTGCTAGTTGTTGCTCAGTCACTCAATCACGTCCGACTCTTTTGTGACTCGGTGGACTATAGCCCGCCAGGCTCCTCTATCCATGGGATTTTCCAGGCAAGAATGCTGGAGTGGGTAGCCATTTCCTCCTTCAGGAGATCTTCCTGACCCAGGGATTGAACCTGCGTCTCCTGCATTGGCAGGTGGATTCTTTACCACTGAGCCACCTGGGAAGCCCTGTGCTAAATCTACATATGCATCTGTGACTCACTGCACTTCCTGTTCTCATGGAATCATGTGCCAGTGATGGGGCTCCCCGACCCCATTCTCAGTCTACCTGTTTCCTTCAGTTGGGTCCGTTAGGAAGGTTCAGCTGCTCCCAGAATGTTTCAGGACAAAAATCAGGCCACTGCCCGACAGCCCCCCCAGCTCCACGTGCTTTTGTAAGCCAGAGACTCATCGTTTCCTCTGGAGTCTACTAACCCAAATTACCCTGTGCCCTGTGGGGGACTCAGAGCTCACGGCAGTTTGAGAGAGCAGAGAAGGAAGGGTAACAGGACAAAGTCTGCCACCAACTAATTGTGTCTGCTGAGGATCTAGAAGACTGCAACTGGACACCTGGCAGATGCCTCTGTGTGGAAGCTTCAGAAAAACCGTGGAGGGGCCGTGAGTTCATCTTCTCAGGAGGCTCTGAATTTTAGACTCTAAGCACCTTTGGAAATGATGTTAGGTTGCCATGGCAACCATTTTTGTTGAAAGAAAACGGATGTTTAAAAGTTTGGCCACACACTTGCAAGGACTAGTGAGAAGGAACCTCTCTAAAGGAATGTCTGGCAAGTTTCCTTAAGGATCACATTTCTGTTCATAACTGATGGTATTTTGGACTTCTCAACACTCCCAATCTCTCTTCAGAATTTCCACTTGAGAAATGGACTCAGGAGAATTGTTATTCATTGCCCCTAAACCATTTACATCATGCTTTGGGCAAAGAAAAGGCCTTGGATGCTTGCATGGCCGCACTCCTGTCCAGGGCTTGTGCTGGACCCCACAGTGGCAGGGAGCAGCCTGTGCTCACACGGAAAGGGCCAGGGTAACTGTGACCAGGTTCATGGGAGCACATTCGGCTCCCTGATCTCTTCCCCAGTCCTTTTCTGCCGAGCTTCAGAAGAATGGGTTTTTCTAAAGTCTAAATTGTATTGAATTCCTTTCAGTGAAAAGCCCCAACCTTCAGAAGTTTGTGGCCCTTAGCAGGATAAACTGCAGGGTCCTCTGCCTGGCTCCTAAGAATGACTTGATCCAGCCCCCACCCCCTCCCATCTCCTGAAACCTCATTCCCTCCTCCCAGTTAACTCTCCATCTGTACCATGTTACTGGGAGTCCTGCCTATCATGATGCTTAACCCTCCATTCTCTTGGGCTGGTTCTCCTTCTCAGGCTCCATTTGTCCAAAGAGGTTGAGAAGGACTCTATCTTCCAGCTGGGGTTCTGGACCGGAGTCCTTGGTTCCTTATGGGGTCTTGATATGTCTTCATGCGCATCTTTGCCTTTATGAGCCTTTTTTTTTCTATTAAAAAAATTAAATACCGTATTTATGACTGCTTCAGTATGAAGATGAATATAATCTTTACCCTCAAAGATCAATTTTTGTTCCAACTTGAAAAGGAACTGAAACATTCCTGTGAGCCCCTAGAAATACTGTGGACTCCAGGCACTCTGTCTAATGAGGAGCCCTGGGCCCTTTCTCTTTCCTCAGCCTCAGTCTCTTCACACACCTGATTCCTGACTACTTAGCGTCTTTCCTGACATCACCACCTGTAAAGCCACACCCACTGCTTTGTCATTCGTTATTTCATCCTGCTGTCTTATCCCGCACAGGAGTCATCCTAATGTGTGAATATCATGTCTATTTCCCTCCATGGTTTACTTGTTTATTGTCTGATTCCCCCGTGAGAGTCTAAGCCCCCTGAGGTTCAGAGATGTGGTCTGCCTCGCACACCTCTACATCCTCAACATCAAGAGCAGCGTGGTCCAGGCTAACTATAGCTCAGTAAATAGTTCCTGACTGAATGACTTCAGCCCATACCTAATTCTTGAACATTTCTCTTATGGGTCGGCAGGAAGATGATGGTGGGTGGCCGGCCTTAGAAAATCATGCGGGGCCGAGGGCTGGAGTGTGGGCCTCTCCATATCGCTGGCTTGTTCAGAATCTTCAAGCCTCTCTCCTCTGCTCCTCATATTCTCTCTCTCCCGCTCTGGGCTCCTCCTGGGCCATCATTCAGGTTTGAGTGACACCGGTTCCCAGGGCACTCCACTCTGAGGATGCCAGCAGCTGCATAATGGCTTTCCCGCATGTGCATCTGTGCATTAACACAGGCCTTTCGGGCCTGCGCTGGCTTGCCTGACCCTTCTCCCGCCAGGAAAGAATGTGCATCTGTAATACTCTGGAAAATTGGGGCTGACATGTAGCTTGGTACCCAAAGTGGTTTCACTCAAGCAAACATAGAATAATAGCCATGCACTTAAATGCTTGAGCAGATATCAATTGGAAGAATGTTTCAATAATCCGTGTTTATGAAGCCCGTAGTATGAATCTTTGAAATAGCACTTAAACCCCACTTTATTCTTGACAAATGATGTTTGTAGCTGTTGAGATATTTTTATTTCAATTATGTGCCGGTGTTGTGGGGAGAAGGTTTCTGACAATAGCAAAGACATAAGCCATTTTTATTGTGCCTCTATCACTATTCCCATTGCTAAACTCGACTGGACAGTTCATTAAGATGAAAAATTAACAGCACATGCTTTGGGGAGAATAATCATGGAACATGACAGCTTGTGGAGGCATTGGCATTCAGAGAAGCAGACAGATGACAAACGTGCTGGTCTTCTGGAGAAGCGGCGATCGGTCAGTCGGTCGGGAGCCAGGCATTTACCGAGCGCCTACGTGTGTGTTCATCCCTGAGCTGAGGTGCTGGGGGAAAGAGAGAGCAGGTAGCACAGCCTTTGCACTCCAAGAACGTACCATCATGCTGGGGAGACTGGGCAGATTTCAGCTGTCAACCTGGAAGCGCCAGAGGGGTGTACATCAAATGCCTAACACTTTGGTGCTGACTGTAAGTGAGGAGTAATCCATTGTGGACGTTGGTGAAGATTTTTTACACCTTGAGGAAGAACAGGATGTTAAATAGGAAACTTTATTCTAAATATAATAGCTGCTAGTGGCTATAATTTTGTTTTTGGGAATTGAGGAAATGTTCTAGAAATAGATATGTGTGGACTGATGTACAACTTGGAAGATTTACTAAAAACACTGAACTATATATTCTTTACAAGGGTAGACTTTATGTGAATTATATCTCAGGAAAGCTATTATTTTTTAAGTGTTAAATTTCAGTAAATCTTGTATACATTCAGAGAGAGTTGAGCATAGTTCCAAAAGAAAGAAGGGATGAGACAGACTAGCATGGATAGGAAGGAAGCACATACCCATTTTTCAGATGAGCAAATGAAGAGTCAGATCAGTTTGTCCTTTGCCCATGAAGCCACAGTAAATAGTCAGGCCACGACTTCACTTCTAGCCCTTCTTGGCTCCAGTGTTTAGATGCTTCCCCCACCACACTGCCGGTGCCCAGAAAAAAACCAGCTCCTGGAATGTAACAATAACACAAATAGCACAGTGACAGTGACTTCCCTCTGCAGAGCACCCTTGCCTCTCTTTTCTCTCGTCTGTTTTTACGGCATCCCTGTGAGAGTAATTGGTACGGGTGTGCCTGCATCTGTGGAGGTGGGGTGTGTCTAAGGAGAAGGAGATTACGTCTGCTCTCCAGTCTGCATAAAGAACACTGGATTCTCTTCTCCAGGCATTCAGGGTGCTTCCATCTCCACTTAAGGGCTCTGTCTCTCCCTGGACCTGTATATGCATCCCGTTTCTCCAGTGCAAGCAGAATTTCTAAGTGAAACCATAGAGATGTGGGATCCACAGATATTTAGAAACAAGGCCTGGAATTGGGTGTCCTGTGAGTGTGACATAGAAGTCAGTGCTGTTCTTTGGAAAGAGCGGATACACGTTTCTATTGTAAAGCACATGTCTAGATTAAAGTCACTTACATCATTATCTCCCCTGCAGTTCATAAGAGAGCTTTTGATGTCATTCTCAGCTTACTAGTGTAAATAATGGCTCGCATTCTCATCCTGTTGGACAGGATGGAAACCTGACTCGGGATTTGTAAATACTGCTGCACTGCATTTACTTTCACGGGGACATTTTCTCCCCCAGCAGACACTGGAATAAACAGCATCCTGGGAAACAGCTGGTGGGGGAATCACGACGCATTAACCTAAGCAGTGAGATCAAAACAAAAGCTCTGTTTGCGATCTCCCGCCAGAGCCCACAGCCCGTCAGTCTCCACTGTTCAGCTGCGTTCAGGATGCGTAAATAAAATAAGATCTTTGCAGAGTAAAAAGGAGCTGAGCTTTAGGAAACGGCTGTGTTTGTCAAGCAGCAGAATCCTCTTTCCCAATTTCATTACAGTTTTCTTAGCTTTTAAAGAAGTTAAAAGAATTTTTTAAAAATAAAAGATTAATACTTCCTGAAATATACCCCTGTCTGTTTCAGAGGGTTTGCTTTTTTCCCCTCATCGAAGGGTCTGAACTGGTGGCCTGACTCAGGGCTGGGAATGCCCGGGTTCTAATCTTGCTTCATGCTGGAAAGTGACTGCTCTGGGTACCTCTTTACTAATTTGTCAAATGTAGTCAACAGTGGGGGTGATTATTGTAATCGCCCGATGATCAGCATCTACTCTGTAGGGATTTTGTGACAGTGGCTGGAGGTATTACCTCTAAAGCACTTAGAACAATGCCTGTCACATGAAGAGGGCTTCCTCAACAGGACTCAGGGTGGAGGTGATGGTAGTGTCTGAGTCGATACAGTTCCAAATATCCAAGTATTTCCAGATTGGGGTCTATGTAGACAGAAATCTGCAGTGGTTGATGGAATCCAGATCATAGTCAGGTTTGTATAGCACATGTATAGCCCTCCAGGCTTACCCTGGAGGGCTGGCGTGCTCTGGAACTGGCCTGAGTGTTAGTCTGAAGGTAGCAAAGTTAGTTCCCATGGATGGGGTGCTCCTCTTTGCAGAAGGGTAGAGCCAATTAAAGTGTCCCAGAAAATACAGGACAGCAGTGCCTGGGTCAGGGGTGGGAGGTGGGGG
>SJYT01055356.1:9831-105534 GCA_006410635.1 Cephalophus harveyi | reverse complement strand
AGGAGTGATGGCCTCACCCTCACCACCCACCCAGGCATCATCTCAGCTCCCTCGTGAACTGACTACTGCGACTTCTGCCAAGAGCCTTAACTTCACAAAGCATCCACTTTCTCATCTGTTAGAAGGGTGTATAGATCCCTGTTGCTGCTGTAACAAACTGCCACAAACCTAGTGGCTTAAAATAACCCAACTTTATTGTCTTACAATTTTGGAGATGAGCAGCCCAGCATGGGTCCTGCGGGCTAGAATCGAATTGTCGATAGGGCGGCATTCCTTCTGGAGATCTGAGGGGAGAACCTCATTTCTCATCTTTATCGGATCTGGGGAGGCCTCTCGCATCCCTCGGGTCATGGCCTCTTCTTCTGTCTTCAGAGTTCATCACCCTATCTTCTGCTCCTCCAACCCATTCTCTCTCTGCCTCTGTCCTTCCTGCTTCTCTTTTATAAGGACTCTTGATTACATTGAGTCCACGTGAATAATCCAGGATGCTATGCCCATCTCAAGACTTTTACTTTAACCACTTCTGCAGAGTCCTCTTTTCTATACAACTCAATGCATTCATAGGTTCTGAGAATTAGCACATGGACATTTTGTGAAACTCGAGCATTGTTTGTACGCAGAGGACAACTGAAAGAATCGGATGAGAGAATGCGTGTAAAACACTGAGCGTGATTCCCAGCTCAAGGAATAACTCCTGCTCAGAATCACTGATAATGACATTTGCTTGCGTACCTCCCAGAGACAGCTAGGGACTGCCACAGTGTAACTGCCCTGCTCTGCATGCTTGAAGGACAGTGGCCTTGTTTGGCAGTGACTGGAGGCTTCCACTCATCTCAGCCCTGGAAGGAAGCCAGTCTCCAGAGACAGTTCTATCTGAACAATGCTCCCTCCAACAGTGTTAGCCTGGCCAAGTTTCACCTCTTTCTAAGTGTCCTCTTTCTTATTGCAAACTGAGGTTAGGAGGGCCTTGGCTCAGGAGCTCTGGGGTTCAGCGGCTCTTCTGCTGAAAATCTATAGACTATAAGAAATGGTCACACGTGAACCCCCAAAGGTGCAAGTTGATGTTAAGGGATGTTCACTGGCTTTTCAGGGAAAATGGCGCATTGCAAAACAACAGCAATGAAAACAGCTCTCGTCTTCTCCTGCCTTTCATGAGCCTTCAGGAGGGTTCCTAACTGGGTGCTCCTGGCTCAGGTTGGGCCACGTGATGGGGTAGACAGGAGCCTGGCACTGGGCACTTTCTGTAATGAGTGGATCCCAGACAAGTGAGGATCTGAGCTCAGGCTTCCACGCTTAAGGTGAGGGTGGTGGTGGTGAATTCTTCTATTTAGAAGATACATCAGTCATGGATACAGTGTTGACAAGGGAAAAAGCAGAAAGAGAAAGATGCCTACTAGATGTCAGATACTTAAGGGTGCTCTTTGTATCACTGAATGCCCATCATTTGGCCCTGGGTAGGGGGAGCGTTTTATCTTCTTTTTTCAAATGAGAAAACAGAGCCTGAGAAAGACTGACTAATTTGCCTGAGGCCTCACAGCTGGCAAGTGTCTCCAGAAGGAAACTGAATACTTCAGATTCCAAAAACGGGGCTTCTTAGCTGTAGCAGGGAGCCTGCCTCAGCCCGGGTGGTCCACTTTCCTGGATGCGCATCACACTCTGGGAGGTGACTCGTCGGCCAGCCCCTGTGGTCTCCACTCTCCCTCCCTAGTGGTCAGAAAGCCAAGGCCGCGGTATATTTCACCCCATCATTTCCTTTTACCCAAACTCCCTGAGAAAAACATCTCCATCGGCCCTGTTGTCTCCTTTTCAGCCTTCTGTCTTCCTTCCTCAGATCCCTTTTTTCCGAGTTATTTTAGGAGAAGTTGAGTGATGGGAGTTTGCAAACAAGTTGACACTCCACATCTGTGGGACCCATGTAGCATTCAGAGCTCACGTCCCCGCACACATTGGAAGCTGTGTTGGGAGAGTACTGGAAGTTTGTCAGAGTCATCCAGAGATAAAAGGGGTGCAGGCAGTGAGGAGGTCCTGCCACTTAATGGGGGCTGTGGTGAGCTGTGACTTGTGACTTTGGTGAGATGGGTCTGCGTGTCTTCTGTGACTCAGAAGCCGTCTCCATAAGCATATTTAGATGCATGCATTCAGGTGTTTGGGCTTCCCTGATAGCACAGTTGGTAAAGAATCTGCCAGCAATGCAAGAGACCCCAGTTTGGTTCCTGGGTCAGAAAGATCCCCTGGAGAAAGAAAAGGCTACCCATTCCAGTATTCTTGGGCTTCCCTTGTGGCTCATCTGGAAAAGAATCCACCTGCATTGCAGGAGACCTGGATTTGATCCCTGGGTTGAGAAGATCCCCTGGAGATGGGAAAGGCTACCCACTCCAATATTCTGGCCTGGAGAATTCCATGGACTGTATAGTCCATGGAGTCACACAGAGTTGGACATGACTGAGCGACTTTCACTTTCATTCAGGTGTTTACACAGAATTAAACTCTTTAATTGAAAACCACAGTCCGTACTGAGGAGGAACGCAGCAGGCACCTTCCAAGTGGGTGCGGTATCAGATCCAGTGCCTCTAAGAGTCCTGAGCAGAATGAAGCCAACACTTGAATCAAACACAGATCTAGCCTTGAATCCGACCTGGTGCAAAGTGCAGTGAAAGTCAGAAGGCTCTGGGTTTGGTAAAAAAAGAAAACAGATCCTATGTTTTGTTTTGTTTTTTTCTCTCTACAAGAAAGGCTATACTAATTGAGCAATCCTTAAAGCTGAATTGTTAAAAGCCAGGCCTCTAAGATCAGATGGTCAGGGTGGTATTAGTTATGTGACCTTCGGTGAGTCGTTTTACCTTTCAGGGTTTACATGTTTTCACCTATAAAATGGGGTTGTTTTGCTAATTTGTGTCTGACTCTTTGTGACCCCATGGACTGCAGCATCCCAGCTTTCCTGTCCTTCATCATCTCTCAAAGTTTGCTCAAACTCATGTCTGTTGAGTCGGTGATGCCATCCAACAATCTCATCCTCTGCCGCCCCCTTCTCCTGTCCTCAATCTTTCCCAGCATCAGAGCCTTTTCCAATGAATTGGCTCTTCGCATCAGGTAGGCAAAGTATTGGAGCTTCAGCGTCAGCATCAGTCTTTCCAATGGGTTGATCAGTCTTTCTCAGGGTTGATTTCTTTTAGGATTGACTAATTTGATCTTCTGGCTGTCCAAGGACTCTCAAGGGTCTTCTCCAGGTTCCTCTGTCCATGGAATACTCCAGGCAAGAATACTGGAATGGGTAGCCATTCCCTTCTCCCAGGGGTATTCCAAACCCAGGGATCAAACCCAGGTCTACTGCATTGCAGGCTGATTCTTTACCATCTGAGCCACCAGAGAAGCCTATAAAATGGGGAGAACAGTAGTATAAACCCACAGGGTTGTGTGCAGATTATCAAAATAAAGCTTGCACGCAGAGTGCTGGGCTCGATATTCAGCATGGAGTAAGCACCCCGGGATTGTGAGCCCCCTCATCACCGGCTACTGTTAATCAGCTCTGTCTTGGATGAGAAGAAGGCCAATTGGGAGCTGATTTTGGAAACTCTGTTCGCCCTCAGGGAAATTCTTTCCTTTCTTCCAGCAGGATTTTCAGCCTAAGCCCTCCTTGCAGATAGCAGCCTTCACCGTCACTGTATCTCTGCACATTAAAGAGTCTGACTTATCCTTTCACTCTCCATCAATTAAACGAGGATAATAATAACCCTTACTTTTGTTGGATGATGTGTAACATGAGCTAATGTGTGTGAAAGCCCTTTGTAAGTTACAAAGTGCTCCAAAGTATGAATTATTATTGTGATTGCTCTACTCCGGGCATCTCATAAACAATGCAGAAAATTAAGGAGGAGAACCACTGCTCTTCAGAAAGCATTTATGCCTCTTCAAGTGTGCGGCTATAAACTACGGGCAGATGGATTTGACACTGCAGCCTTCAGTACCACTGAACTGTCAGTAACTGCTCAGTGCCAGCGACGTTCTAGCAGGGGCGACACTTCAGATGCCAGCAAGCAGTGGAGCACGATGGTCAGCGGGGGCAGCTCTGTGATGCCACTGGGTTTGAACCCCAGCCCCTGCTGTGCTTTGTGACTTTGCCCAGAATCACCAAGGGACTCCTGAACCTCACTTCCCTCATTTGTAAAATAGGGATAGTATTCTTACCTCATGAGTGGCTGTGAAGAGTAAATAAGATAATGATCATAAAGCTCTGGACATTACCTAGTGCAGTAATGTGGAGGACTTAGACAGTCCCTCAGGACTTCATTGGTAGCTTAGCGGCTTGCAGCACAAGCTGGGTGGCTTAAACAACAGAAATTTATTGCCTCCCAGTTTGGGAGCCCCAAAGTCCAAAATCAACGTGCTGCAGAGTGCGCTTCTTCTTGAGGCCTGGCAGGGAGACTCTGTGCCCACCTTTCTCCTAGCTTCTGGTGGCCTTGGACAGTTTTTGGCTTATTGATGGTGTTTCCCAGAATCCAAATGTCCTCTTCTAATAAGGAAGATGGTCCTTATGAGAGACTATCCTGATGACTTTAACTTGATCATCTGCAAAGACCCTGTTTGCAAATATGATCACCTTTCCTTCACAGGTCCTGGGAGTTGGGAGTCGAGCCTTTGTTAGGGAAACACAGTTTGGGCTATAACACCTCCAAGCTTATTTCTAGGGTTACCACTTAAGACACAAATATGTCCCCTCTAAGTCTTTTTCTCACAAATTCAGGCAACAAGTATTCACTGACTGCTTCCCATGTGCCCAATATCAAGCTACCGACTGGAAATAGGATGATGAACAAAACACATATGACCCGCATTGTCATGGAGCATTAATGATACACTCTTATTAGAGAATTTCAGTCCTAGACACTCACAGTCCTACAGCTAAGCCCTTTTTTCAGTAATTCCAAATGGCCCATCTTAGCGGATAAGTGAATGTTAGTGGCAAAGAATCTGCCTGCAACGCAGGAGATGCAGGTTCGATCACTGGTTTGGGAAGATCCCCTGGAAAAGGAAATGACAACCCACTCCAGTGTTCTTGCCTGGGAAATCCCATGGACAAACGAACCTGGTGGGCTGCAGTCCAGGGGGTCACAAAGAGTTGGACAGGACTTACTAACGAGACAACAACGAGACACCTCCCTCACTGAAGCCCCCTTGCCCTGGGGATCAGCTTCAGTATTCTGAGAAAATCTAGAGAGAGTAACCAGAGAAAAATATTAATATTTGATTAACTTCATTTGCACATGCACATCTCCAATTCATCCATTGCTTTGCAGCGTGGCATGTGATTTCTTAAAAGTCTCTGTGTGTGTTTTTCCCCTCGTTTACTGGTGGGGTGTCATCACAGGCCTCCCAGACCAAGCACTGAAAATAGGATGATTTTAACCATAGTGTACCACTTATTAGATGGAGAACGATTTGCCTGTGCTCTGTTTAATTAAGCCTCACTTAATGGGCAAACGTTTTCTTTAACGGATTTGCTGTCACCTCATCAGTTATTTAAGGCAGTTCATTTCACAGCAGGAGGGGAAAAAAAGAGAGAGAGAGGAAAAAAAAAAATTTCTCATTTGGTCCAAATCGTTTGGTCTGAGGAAAAGCTTGGCTGTCTAGGAGATGCCTAATTGCCGTTGTGATCCTCTGCTTAGTCTCTATTTAGTCTTAGGCTTCGTATTGAAACGCTAATCAGGGTTAGGTCTCACCTCTTGATGAACGATTTTGTAAAAACTTGATATTCCTCCGCTTAGCTAGGAACGTCTGCGTGCAAGTATAATGCCACTCCGACTGAATGGAAAGATAACTAAGGCTCTTAATTTTGCAAAGAGGGCTCTGATTTGGTACATACAGAGCAGATCAGGGAAAATCAGAATGAAATGAATCTCCTTGTTTGCACAGGCACCACCTCTGTTACATCATGAGCCACTTTTCTTTGGCTGATTTTGTTGGGGACTGGTAGAATGCTCGACACATGTATTTGAGCTTATTTCCTGTAGTTGGGGTGAAATGGAGGTTATGTCATTTCATCTGGCGACAGAACTTGGGAAACTGAAGTTCTATGATTCTTTGTTTCATCTGTCAAGTAGGAATAGTTATGCCTACATCACAAGACTGTGAGGAATTCAAGCATCATTCATGCTTCTAGCTCGAAGTCTAATATCTTCGTAGGCAAGGGATACAATATTATGTGCCTTTCCCTTTGTTCTCCTTCCCTTCCCCCACCCAGCAATCCTTGAAGGGTGGAGCAGAGTTGGTTGCTTTTTTGGTTTTCTTTTCTCCCCATGGCCATAACACACTCACCTTAAATCTGAGTGTTAGGCACTCTGCTGCTTCTGAGTTCTCAGGTCTTAATGCATCCAGATGGAAAATGAATAATTGAAGCAGACACCCATTTATGTTGACAGAGAAGAACCACAGCGTTGGACATTTGGCTATTTTTGCATAGGCAACTGACTCACTGCCGACTTTCCCTCTTTGCACTGCTGCAGTATAGGTATGAAGCGAAGCATTTCCTTCACCTGCACTGGCCAAAGAGTAAATGCTATTAGTATTATAGTAATTATTGATTATTTTTGCTTGTGGTCTGCCTTGTGCCCACCTCTCCTGCCTCACCCACTTCCTGCTCTTGAGCAGACCCTGTGCTTTCACTATTCCTACTGTTACCCAAAGACAGCATCTAATTTCATGCCATAGATGTTTATTCCTGCTGGTCCAACCCTAACATCTGATTCACTCATATATCTCAAGACTTAATTCTGCTTTATCAAGTAAGTCTTCCCTGCCCAGCCTCGTCCTCCTGCCCTCGTTTGCGTGAGTCTCCTATGAACCCTCTCCGCCCTCTCGCTTCCCCAGCAAAGCACCTTCCGCATCCTGTTTCCTAGTTTTCTAGGCTGCTGCCCAGTCTGCCACTCCCAGCACGAGACACTCGTTGACCTGAGGACCATGACAACATCCTCTGGTTGTTCCCTCGCTTGACTCAACACTGGGTTCCCAGTCCATGCTGAGGGCATTTTCGGCTAATTCATTTTTATTAATGTGTGTGTGTGTGTGAAAGAACAGAGACCCATGAATGCTGCCTTCTGAAGATGGCCTTGGAAGTTGCCTGCTAATCTGGCATGGTACATGCTCCTACTATAAATGATCCTGACTCTCAGACCTGGGTATTGGTTGTTTCCTCAGAGCCAGTGTCAAGTCAGAGGATGAAAGACAACATTATTCCTAATTCCTCAATCAATTAGCGCTATAGATAATCCTTTCATCCTTAGGCTTTCTACATTGTAGGTCACCTGTCAATATCTGACGGCCTATTCTACCTTCTCTGGGGAAATCTAAATTCCTGCTTTGGATTTCTCTGACCTCAGTTACGCTGTTGTTAAAAGTTCCTTAACTGTCAACATTTCCCCAAATGCAATCTTTTCTGCCCAGTCAATGATGTTGCTTCTGTGGGCAGGAGAGTAATGAGTTCACAGAAAAGGTATTTGAAGATAAGATGATTTGGGGATTTAGGATAAAAATAATTTGAAGCTTGAAGATTGGCTTACCTAGTCTGATTCTTTATTTATACAAATGTTTTGCCTTTGTCAGACAAAATATTGGACTTCAAGTTAAACTTGAATTTCAGATAAACAACAAAGATATGTTTTAGTATATATAACTATATCCCCCAACATTGTGTAAGACATACTTGTACTAAAAATAATTGTTGTTCCTTTGAAACTCAAATTTATTTAGATGTCTTGTATTTTCATTTGCTAAGTCTAGCTCCTCTGTATGTGTGTGTGTGTTAAGTTGCTTCAGTTGTGTCTGACCCATGGACTGTAGCCCACCAGGTTTTTCTGTCCACGGGATTCTCTAGGCAAGAATACTGGAGTGGGTTACCATGCCCTCCTCCAGGGGACCTTTCCAACCGACCCAGGGATCCAATCCAAATCCCTTATATCTCCTGCATTGGCAAGTGTTTTGTGTTTTTTTTGTTGTTTTTTTAAACCAGCAGCACCACCCGGGAAGCCCTGAGCTCCTCTACTTTTCATTAAATTTAATCACCTGCCCATTATGATTTGATAGACCTCACATCAGCATGACAAAGTTGGAAACATGCAGGTTTTCTGAGTCCTAAACCAGTATTCATTCCTAAATCATATGATTGCAACTGGAAATTTTTCTACTCTGACACACATTTCTTTTTGCAAGTTTGTGATGATTATTCCTAGAAATCTGCCCCGTTTTAGCAGAGTCGTTTCAACACACAATCCCACTCAGTAGAAGTGAGCCATATTAAAACAGTTTCCTCCAGGGTAACTGCAACATAGTTTCGTCATTTCAGTACACAAGCCTGACTGCACATGCCAGGTGTGTGCCCACTGAGGCTAGGTTCTCTCTTTAAACAAATGCTGTTTTCTGTTATGGAAGATGTTGAGAAAGGAACTGTACTGAGGATAACCAGTCATACAATAGCATATTGGTAATTTCCTCTGAAGCCATCCATTTAGCCAGTGTACATGATGTCTCGTTGTCTCCAAAATAAACTCTAATTCTCCATGCTTACTAAGGAACTGATTTAGAATTCTTTAGCCAGTCATAAGTGAAATAACTGTCACTCTTCTGCTGTAATCTGAATTTCTCCTCTTTGTCATACATTCTTGTTCCAAGATGGCTTCACTTGGGGAAGGTGGGGAATCACATCTTTGTATTAAGGTCTTCCTTACCCTTTGCAGGGGGAAAAATGTATCTGCTCAAAGTGCAAACTCAGCACGGAGTCTATGACTTGTAACGATTTGAAGGAGATGGCTTCTTTTAAGTATGTTCAACAAAATGTCTGCCTGTTTTTTCTTATGACCCCGGAAAAATTTTTTTCTGGCTTTTAGTTTAGATATCACTGATATTTCCCTCTGGGTTTTCTCATAGTGAAACCTCCATCCCCTCCTCACCCTCGAGAAACCTATACTCCTCTGCTCACTTTATGGTGAGAGTCACTTTTCAATCTGGAAACAATCTGAAAAACAGATTCCCTCTTTCTGTGTAAACATAGTTGCCAGGATGTATCCTGCATAACAGTTAAACTTTTCCTCTTCAGTGGGAAGGTATTATCCAAGCACTGAAGATTGACCATCTGTTGAAGAGGATGTGCAAGCTGGTGAAATACTGACAGAAGACAAAGATTTAAATTTTGTAGCAGCTGAAGGTTCAGTTCACTCCCTGTAGGGTGAGACAGCAGCAAGGTACAAAGGCTCTGTCACAGGGCCTGGTGGGTCATCTTAGCATCAGGGTGGGGAAGGGTGGGAAGGTGAGACACAGGTGTATGTGTGTGTTTGGTGGGAGTCGTTAGCTAGAACAACTTTAATGGAATAGAAAGTAATAAGAGCCCAGGATCCCAGAGTCCTTGCCATGGGTTGGTCTAAAGGGTATATATCTGGGAAAGAAGCTTAGTCATTGGCAGAGATACACAGCAGATACAGGCAGGAGGCAGCATCATTTGTTGTCTCCTCTGTGCAAATAGAAGGGAGACCCCAAGAAGCAAAATGTCAGAGGCAGGGGGCAGACCCCAGAGAGAAAAACCTAGCATTGCCTAGGTAGAACCTCAAAGCTGTAGGCAGTCCAGCTGGGCATATCAGCAGAGCAACAGTCATGGTGAGGACTAGGCATTGGGTTTCCCATCAGCTCCTGATGTGGAGAGCATGTCTCTGGAGGAGGAATAAGAAACAGGCTACAGTACCGTCCGTCCATTTCTGCCTTTCAAAATTCTGCCCATTTGTTTCCAGATCTAGGTCCTATCTCCTTTCTTGGTGAAGCGGCTGTGCCATCCTAACTGTATTTTGACCTCTCTGAATGTTTATCTCTACTGTTCATTTTAATGAACTGACTTGATCTGGGGTCGTTGATGTTTTCTGAATAAGTGTATTTATCAAATCAACTAGCTTTCAAATTCCGAATCTTCATTCCCCACCATCCCCCCCACAAACACACACCCACCTTGTAAGTTTTGGGTGAGCTTTATTAGTTTGCTGGAATTTAGATCTTAAAGTATCTATACCTAAAGGAGATGGAGGAGGGGAACTTAGATGGGGATGCAGAGGGCCCCAGTCTGGGATACCTGATGTCATGGTTTGATTCACGTTCATAGGAGCACACTGAATGAGGAGATGAAGCCATGTTTCTATGACCCTGTGGGCAGCCATCCTCGAGAGGCAAGAGTGGGCATCTCTGTTAAGGATGTCTTTCCGGGGAGGCTTAACTAAGTCCTTGATGGTAAAGTTCATGACTTATACAATAACTGCTTTGTTGTTCTCTCTTCATCTACTCCTTGTGAGATTGGGGCAGCTCTGGTCCAAAGGCGCTTCCCCTTACTGGGTGATGTTGAAGCGCCCTTTTTACGTTATCACAGATTGCGAGTTTGCCCTTCCAATAACATCTTTTTGGAAAGAGGTACTTGCTTAAAGGATGTAAGATCTTGAGAGCAAGGGCAGGGCCCATCCCCTGCTGCACATGCTTCCCCTGGGGAGCCGTCATGCATGTCTGGGGAAATGTCACAGTGGTGCTCTATACACTGATGAAAGTTTTTACACTTTTATTTGTTTATGTAATTTTATTTTTTAAAAAACTTATTGTCATCCTCCCATCCCACCATGTTTCCATTTGCTGTTAAAAACTGGATTGAATCTCCTTTGCGGTGTGGGTACTGTGGTGGTCTTCCTGTCTGAGAGGAAGGTATACTTCTGGGTCTCACCTTGAATGTTTTTGGGTGAACCATTGATGTGTGGGACTTGCCTCCATCAAAGCATAATCCCTCCTTCCAGGATCGACATACCTAATCTTTTAAACGACCTTAGCACGTGAGATCTCACGGAGCTGTCTCACGTAGTCGGGCTGGTTCCTTTTGTTGGAAGGTATTTATTGTCTGGCTGTCTTCCTACAGTTCCCTGTGCCGCTTGCATCTTATTACTCATTAGCACCTTCTTTGAGGCTGAGGCAGTGAAGGGTGTAGAGTAAAATTTTGTTCTAAAGTGGAAAATGTTGTGTGTGAGAGAGAGGGGGGAGTTTGGAAATCATAATTCATTCCTTCGAGGACTGTTCTGAAGAGCGGGCGAGGTTGGAGAACATCTAGGGAAGGGCTGGGGCAGTTGCTCTAAAGAAATGTTAACAGATTGGTACTGTTCAAAGTGGAGAATTAATTGCAAGACTCTTAGAGGGAATGCACACTCTAAAAAGATAGTAACCTGCATTCCTTGAGAGCGGAGAATATGTTTCACCTAAGTTTGATGCATTTAACTACTGTGGAAATCCTACAAATATTTATCAAATGGTTGCCATGTGGAATGAGATCTCACTGAATTCTGAACATCCCTGGAAGGAAAAATTAAGACCTTCAGAGAAGAATTATAGAGAAGTTCATCATCAAAGGCAGAAAGATAAGAGCTTCCAAATGGGCCATATACGGCTTCAAATTCCACTTCAGGTTTCAGAATGCTCTGAAAGTGAAGTGCCCCTAGCCCTTGCTTCCATATCTAGGCAAAGGAGGCGGTAATACAAAACTCAAAGGTGCTGGGGAGAGAGAGGCTGTAAAGAATCTATGTATAGCACCTAGCAAAGCACCTACCCCATAGTAGGTTCTCAGAAACACAGTAGCTAGTCTGTAGATGATAACTTTGTAACAGTAATGCCCTGCGCCTCTTCCCCAGGGGTGGGGCTGTTTCAAACGGAGGCTAAATGGTGAATAAGGGATCTGCTAAGGTGGCCTCCCAGAACTCATCCAGTCAAGAGAGCCAGCCCTCTCCTGTGATGAGCATGTGGCATCTTTGTCCACTCCATACTCATCCATGTCAAGGGTAACTGGAAGACCCTTAGATTCTGCAGAGGGCCTTCTGGCCCGTATCCCTGCTGAGTCTGGGGGCCCTAATACACTGTCACAACCTTTCTTGTTCCAATCAGCCATCCCACTTTCCCCAACACACACACCATCCCCCAGGCAAGGAGGACAGTGTTCTCACAAGTCACCACTATAGAATCCCATTGGGTCCGGGGGCAAACAGAAAGGATGCCCGTGTCCATTGCAGCATCTGAAAGATTTCATATCCCTATCAGAGAAAAGGAGTGAAGTCACATCCTCCTGGTGGTAACAAAAACAGGCCATTTACATTCATCTACAGTCCACGCCACTACAGGTTAAAAGCCAAAACTTAAAAAAAATTACTCAAATAAATAGATGTTGCCACTGCTGTCGGCATTTCACCAGGCTTGTCTTCACCTGTGAGCCCACATTATGCTTTTACAAAGAGCTTCCCAAACCATTATCTTATTCGACCCTCAGATTAACTTGGGAGCCAGGGAGGTCGTGCATCATTCGCCCTCCTTTTCATAACAGAAAACAGATTCAGAGAGGTGAAGTGAGTTGTCGGTTGTCAGTGGTCCCACAGTTTCCTGAGCCCAGACCTCCTTCCTGAACCAGGAGATTTATGGGCGCTGAAGCAGAAATTTACTAACCATCCCTGGACTGAGAGAGCAAGTTCTGTGAAGTATCAAGATCTCAGAAGTGGTTTCTTTTTTTTTTCCTTTGTTTTTTGTAATGCAACTGAACTGCTTTTCAAGGAAACATTTTGGCCAGTTTAGCTGGATGTTCTGTTTCCTGTGGAGTATGGGGCCAGTTCAGGTGGCTCAGCAGTATAAAATCTACCTGCAATGCAGGAGTCTCAGGAGTTGCAGGTTTGATCCCAGGGTTGGGAAGATCCCCTGGAGGTGGGCGCGGCAACCCATTCCAGTATTCTTGCCTGGGGAAGAATCCCATGGACAGAGGAGCCTGGTGCCTTCAGTCCATGGGGTGGAAGAGTCGGTCATGGGTAGAGCATGCACACTCACAAGGGGCCAGTTGGCTCAGTGGCCCCACCCACTGTAGCCCTGTCCCTTGATTTGTTTCAGGCATTCTGCTAATGTCACATAGAGATTCACCAGCTTATCCAGCCCTTTGTTTCACAGAGAGGAAAACTAAGGTCTAGATGATAGGAATCAGGCAGTGAGTTCATGGCAGGTCTTTAAAGGCAGTGTTCTTTGTCCACTTTCATTCAGGGAACAGACATTTCTGCTTCAGATGAGGATGTTTTAGTGTCCAAGACCAACACTGATGAATAACAGAACTTTTTTTTTTTTTTGATGACTGAAATCACCATTGAACATTTGAAATGGGACTAGGGCATGGAGGAAGTAAATTTTAACATTTATATAATTTGTGTGCTAAGGTGCTTCAGTCCTATCTGACTTTGTGACCCCATTGACTATAGCCCACCAGATTCCTCTGTCCAAGAGATTCTCCAGGTGAGAATACTGGAGTGGCTTGCATGCCCTCCTCCAGGGGATCTTCCTGACTCAAGGATCAAGCCTGTGTCTCTTAGGAGTCCTGCATTGCAGGCAGATTCTTTACTGCTGAGCCCCTGGTGACACCCTTCACTTAATTTACATGAAGTTAAATTTAAAAAGCTATATGTGTCTAGATTGCTACCATATTGGATAGTATAACTCTTGACCAGTGATTCTCATCTTGAATGTACACTGGAATCACCCAGGGAACTTCAAAAAATATTGATTGCTAGTTTCTTTGCTTTTAATTGGTTTAGAGTAAGGCCTTGGCAATGGGATTTTTAAAATACCCCCCTCCCCAATCCCAAGCTTCCCTGGTGGCTCAGATGGTAACAAATCCACCTGCAGTGTAGGAGACCTGGGTTCAATCCCTGGGTTGGGAAGATCCCCTGGAGAAGGGAAAGGCTACCCACTCCTGTATTCTGGCCTGGAGAATTCCATGGACTGTATAGTCCATGGGGTCACAAAGAGTCAGACATGACTGAGTGACTTTCACTTTCACTTTTCCCCCATTCTTGGTTAATTCTAATATGCAGTCAAGTTCTAGAGACACTAGTCTAAATTTTAAGTTCCATGAGGGACAGAAGGCCTCCTTGGGCCCTCATGTCAGCATATACATCACTGTAGTCAGGGGCAAGGTATTCAGTGAAAAGTTAACTGTTGCGTTCCCAACTCTTAGGGAACTTAATCCTAGGGAAAAGGAAGACATAATTAAATTGCTTTAAAGGACATTGTGATCCGAAGGAATGGGAAAGGGTTTCTTCTACCTGGTAGAGGGAGAAAATGAAGTAGGTCTCTTTGCAAAAATGACTCTGCTAATGAATTATAAGTAAGGTATATATTTTTTCCAGAAATGCATTTGTAGCAGTAGATGTTTCTGCCAGGCAAGTGAACTCACGTCTGTAATTCACAATAGGATTAACCTGGGATTATAGAAAATCTAATTAAGTGAACCACATTATCTGAGACCCACAAAAGACACTTAACGTTGCCTTTGAAAGTCCTGTCTGTCTGAATGTTGGGTATATGCTTCAGAAAATGCTCCATGCACGTCTGTACAAGGCACTTGACTAGTTTGCTATATCCCATTACTTTTCTTTTATGCTTAACTTTTTTTCAAAAAAATCCCCTTCCTTTTGATAAATGACATTAATGCACTTGAAAAGAAAGAAGTGGGCTTCAGAGATTGGATTAGTTGAAACCACAATGCGATCATTATGAGGCTATTGTTGGTGTCTGCTTTCTGAGAACAAGGAGGGGGACCCTCTATGGGGTATTGGGGTATATAAAGATACAAAAAAATAATAATAATAATAATAAAAAGCCATTTAAAAACATGGCAGAGTTTAGTCTACTCTTAGCATGGGCTTCCCTGGTGGCTCAGCGGGTAAAGCGTCTGCCTCCAATGTGGGAGACCCGGGTTTGATCCCTGGGTTGGGAAGATCCCCTGGAGAAGGAAATGGCAACCCACTCCAGTACTCTTGCCTGGAAAATCCCATGGACTGAGAAGCCTGGGAGGCTTCAATCCGTGGGGTCGCAGAGTCGGACACGACTGAGCGACTTCACTTCTTCTTAGTATGATAGCATAGTTGGAGGAGGGCCATTGCAAAGAGACCTCCAGAACAGCCCACCCACACTGGATTAAAAAAAAAAAAAAAATCGTGCCTCTGATAATTGGAACCAGCTTCAGTCTGTACTTTCCTCATTCTGGTTTGGTGGCTGATTAAGCTGGACGGATACGCACAGACTGAGGTGGATTGGGGTCACAGGCTGGCCTTCTCAGAATTCTAAAGGCTCTCGGAGGTGCTGATTGGAGGCACTCTCTCTCCTCGCCTTAGTAATTATTTCAGAAAAACCACATCAGGCCCTTGTCAGTTATTAAGGCCGCCTTGGGGTAATTCCTCCTCTTATTGTTTATGCTTTAAGAACCAGACTTGTGGACAGTGGCTCTCTGCAGGATGTCACAGTCTAGTGAGAATATGTAGATTGTTTTTCCTCTTCCAGTTCTCCACAGATCATCTTTAAAGAGCTCCCAAGTCCTTATTTCTGACTGTCTGTTCCCTTGTGGAACCTGGACTGGCTGTTTCCATAGAAATCTTTTGAAAAGGAGGGCTGCTTTTAAGCCAGGATTTGTGAGGAAAGGGCACGGTAGATGCTATAAAAATTTCCTTTCACTGTTGATACTTGTTCCTCCCCCTGTATTTCCCCTCTGTACAGTGAGGGCTTTTAGGTTGTTCATGTTGTCTCCTATTCTGCAAGTTACTTCTCGTTTCTGTATCTCAGTTTTCCCATTTGTCTGTGGAATAAGGACTAATAGTGGAAAGTCCACCTAGGGTTTCTCCCAGTTCTGAGATGCTAGGATTGATTAAGGCAACAAGGTGTCCAAACTTGAAACAGAAATGCTGACATTGACAGTACCTACTTTTGGAAGAACTTGGAAACCGAACTTAGACTTAGCTCACCACTTGAGCATCAGTCCACTGGCTTTACAAGCTTAATATGTTTAAAACCAAACTCATGCTTTTTATCCCCAAACCAGTCTGTTCTTCTCTTGAGGCCAGGAACAGCACGCTGTCTTCTCTCTCTGCTCAGACTGTAATCTCATCCTTTATCCTCAACCTGTCCAGGTCCCAGAGCCCTTCACACCTGCATGGTTTCTAGAAAGTCCCCTTTGCCTCCACTTGAGCCTTATTTTCTAGTTCAGAACCATATTACCTCTCACCTGAACTACTGCACTGAGTCCCGGAGTCTCCCTGGACTCATGTAGTAGCGTCAGTGCACTCAGCAATCCTGTTGTAAGTATTATTGTGTTTACATCCTTTTAATGGACAGCCTCCTGGAGCCCTTTGTAAGGCTTGTACCGTATGGCATGCTGCTGTATGTATATTACGTGTCACATTCATGCATCCAGGGCTTACAGTACATATTTATGTATTCTTGTTCAAGGGACAAAACTCCTAATTTATCCTCTTTATCGCTTTCTGTGTGCCAGCCAGTGTCAAGTACTACACAGAGCTCTCTCTGGGAACCATCTCATTTCATTTTAGATCTCCTCTGTTAAGAACTGTCCTCCTGTTTTTCACGTTTTCAGTAAGGCAGCGTGGAAACTCACAGAAGCTGAGGCACACACCTAGTGCGTAGAAACTCTTGAGCTGTAATCCTCTAACCTCATCAGACTCCTGAGCCCATGCTCTCAACCATTTTGTTAGAAATGCCATTTCTCACGCTGGTTTATCCTGCATACCTCTGACAGCTCGGGCTCCATCAATCTTCTGACCAGAGTTTTTAATGATGCCCACTGTCCATCAGGTGAAGTCTGGATCCCTGATGCTGGGTTTCCAGGCCTGTCACATTATCAGGGCTCTGCATTGCTGGCACCGTTCACATTCTGTCTGATGTAAGTGGGGCCTCCTGGAGTTCTGTGAGCCAGCACAGTGGGATCCAGACTTTCTAAACCTTCTGAAGAGATCTTCATCTCTCTCCACGCCAGGAAAGTTGCTCTGTCGCAGCCCAGCACAGACTCACAGGCTCCTGTAGATGTGGAAGACCCTTCATAGGCTATCACCAGTCTTCTAGTTTATAGCAGGGGAAACTGAGTCCCAAATGAAGAAGTGTCTTTTCTAAGGTTACACAACTGTTCAGTGGCAGAACCTTTCCTACAACAAAACTGTCTTGACTTTTATTCTAGAACTCTCCCTATTGCTCAGAGGGTAAAGCATCTGTCTGCAATGCAGGAGACCTGGGTTCAATCCCTGGGTCGGAAAGATCCCCAGAGAAGGAAATGGCAACCCACTCAGGTACTCTTGCCTGGAAAATCCCATGGACAGAGAAGCCTGGTAGGCTACAGTCCACGGGGTTGCAAAAGAGTCGGACACAACTGAGCGACTTCACTTTCTCCCTATTGCTCAATATGCCTTGGGAATTCAGAGAGAGAAAAAAAAAAAGGCATTTTGTACATCTGAACAAATGATCTCCATTGCTATATTACTTCACCCTCTACCAGAGGAAGAACCACCTAACTTTTCCTCTCGATTATTATAGTTTATTAGATTTGCTGTTTGATGATAAAAAAGCACCCAAGGTGGCTCATATACAAGGGGCTTAATGTTATCCATGCATAGGAGGAGTGCAAAGAACCTCACGAATTCAGAAACGGACTATCATTAAGGCTGGGCCCCATGGAGACAGCAGCCGGAGGGCAGTCCTTGATTGCCGAAATCTTCAGAGACCAGGAAGGGCCATGCATTCTGCTGTTTACATGGCTGAGGTACAGAGGCCATGCTTGTTTCTGTTTGGTTTCTCATACCTTGTTCATACCTTGATTTTACCAAAACATTGGCCATCAGATGTCACTTTGTTGCTATTCCATCGCCTATATGCCTCATGACCTTTCTGTTTCAGCTCCCTTCGTTGTTTAGACACTAGGTCATGTCTGACTCTACAACCCCATGGACTGTAGCTCACCAGGCTCCTCTGTCCATGGGATTTCAGCTCTCTTACTAACTGGAAAATGGTTCTGTTTCCGTTCATTCAAGTTCCCCAGTGAATCTAACTCGATCAGGTTATCATTTTGACCAGGTTACACAGTTTGAAACAATCTGTGGTTGGTTTATGGGCAGGAGGAGAAGGGGACAACAGAGGATGAGATGGCTGGATGGCATCACTGACTCTATGGACGTGAGTCTGAGTGAACTCTGGGAGTTGGTGATGGACAGGGAGGCCTGGCGTGCTGTGATTCATGGGGTCGCAAAGAGTCGGACACGACTGAGCGACTGAACTGAACTGTGTCACTGGACTACATGTGGTTCAATCAGCCGTGGCTCAGGGTGAGAGTGGAAATTTCAGATGTGGGAGATTGTTAAAATACATATTTATTAACACTTGGAAGAGGCTGGAGTAGGCAAGTTCCAAAAGGCAGGAGGGCTCTGTTACAGATTCATCTGCAGAGATGTGGCCACTGATGCCTCTGCGTTCCGGTACCCAGTCCTGTCTGCACGTGTCATGGCATACCATCATCTATCTGCTCAGACAACTGTCTCACCATCATTTGAGTCTACAGATCAGAGACGCATTGCAGCTATGTTTCTCGAGAGACCAACTCAGGTGTGATGCTGAGAAAAGTTACTGCTGAATGAAGGAACCAGCAAAGGAAGAAAACTTTATAGATTTTCACAGCTCTGAGACAAAGAGGGATTTACACATAGGCCTTTGATACCACCAATGACATTACATTATGTTGAGCATCTGTTTATCATTACCATCTTTGCCCTGATCTTCCCTCTGGTACTTTCACTCATGCAAAAGAAAAATGGAAAATAAGATCTCTCTCTTTCCACACATTCGTATGGGGTGTTTATTCATAGCCCAAGATGACACTGGTGACAGTGTTATTTCCTGTATGGGTTATGTATTTCATTCATGTTAATGATTAACATTTAAAAATATTACAGTAAGAAAAAGACTATCTTGAGGATTGAGTAGAGTAAAAATAATAAGTTCTTCACAGCACACATTGCGTTTAGTCATCTTATCATTTGGAGATGATTTAATTACTTGAAAAGATAAATAATCAGCAAGTGATTCTGTGTGTTTGAGGTCGGGGGATGTAAGCTGGATTTCTGTGATACTCTATGGCCTAAGAATATAAAAGTTGATTGTACGTATTTAAAATAAATGAAGTTCACCTCTAACAGAAATTCTTTTCAATGTCAAATACTACATGGAGTTTAGACCATCCTTGGAAATGGATCCTGCCCCTTCATATGTTGAAGATCTTAGTGTTTGGGAGCCAGGTAAAGCCAAAGCATGGGTTTTGGCGTCATATAAATTTGAATTTGAAGTGCAGCCTTGCCAGTGTTTCAGGGTGTGCCCTTGAGTAAGTTACTTAATTGCCTAGAGCCTTGGTTTCCTTGTAGATAATATCATGGGTGATATTTACATATAGTTGTAGTGGAAATACCATTAAATGCTGTATACCAAGCCCTCAGTATACTGCCCAGCAGTACAGACAAATCAAGCACTTCATCGAGGATAATTCCAGCTCTCATTACCTAATTTTATATTGCCCACAGGTGATGAGTGATTTGGACCTGGGCCTTCCCAACACCAGGCAGGGAGTGGTTCCCTATCTCTAGAAGCAGAGAATTACATTTACATTGGAGCGGTTGTAAACATTCCACTTGCGCTTATAGAACGTCATGGTCATTGATAAGGGGCCCATTTACTTCCTATTTTAACATTTGAATTTGGTATTGGAGAGTAGAGTAACATACGCAATGCCTGTTTTGCATCTCTGCTGTGTATTTTGCACCTGAGCAGAAGTGATTACTACTACAAGCTTATGCTTTGCTCCAAGAGTAGAAATGGGGGAAGAAATGTGATTCAGTAGTTGCTGAGCTGCTTCCTGTCCCCATTCTCTGTGATTTCCACCGACATGGCATAATTCCTGTGATTTGATTTGAAACTAGAGACCAGCTCAGTGCTGAGTGATGAGATCTGAACTGGGAATAAGATATGCTTGAATTAATTTGCATAATGGAACCCGATTGGTTACAAAGCTGTGTTTGTTGCAGTGGGGACCCGAGCCCCTGAGCTCCTGACAGGAGGACAGAGCACTTGCAGAATAAGGTTTTGAGCTCTGGTGGGCTCAGTAATATTCTTAATGTAATGATAACCTGCCTTTAACTGTAAATTAACTCCCTGGAAATGAAAAGAACAGGTCAGCCGTCTGATCCTTCCAGCTCTGTGGGGGAGGAGAACGCTAAAAAACCAAAGCCGCTTGCTTTGTGCTAAGCGCTTTCGTCTTTCTTTCTCTACCCGATAACAATTTCCAGCAGGAGTCCAAATATACTTAAACACCCGTCTATGTCATTTTCTTTTATGGAGACAAAAGCAAGCACAGCGAGAGAGTTTTATGCTCAAGGCGCGGTAGCTCATGACGGGCTATCTGCTCTCAAGATAGAGGGGCGAGCCTTGCACTTAGAGCTGGTGGTTTTGCAAATCCATTTTCCTGTCGTGTTATTACTTCTGTGACTTTCAACAACATTTATTTTTCCTTCCAAGCAATATGCTTCCATCATAAAGTCCTCCTTTATGTTTTAGTAGAACCTCAATGCTTAGACATTTCTGGCATACTGCTAGAAAGTGCTTTAATGGAAGGACTGTTCAAGAGCTGTCTTGGGAGGGGGGGGTCTTTATTAAAACTAATTAGAACATTGATATATTTCCCTAGTTGTTGCCAGTGCAAAGTCTTCTTAGGAGGGCTGTCTCCTGTTTTCATGCATGATTCCTGCAAACTCTGTACCACTGCATATATCAACCAGATCTCTAGATTTTAGAAGCATTTCTAAATAATACTACTAATAATCTTTCTGAACACATCTTTTTAACCTATACATTTGAAAATTCTGAAACTGTGTTTAAAAATAAGAAGTCAAAGATTTACTTTTGTGTAGTGGTGCTGTTCAAGGATCTGGTTATACTATTCAAGGACTTGTTATAACCTGTATACTAGTTAACTGGTTATACTGTTAACTGGCCAACTGTTTATATAACCTGGTTATATTGGTATATACTGCTACCACAGAATCAGATAACAGATATAATTACCTATTCATCTTCACTTTGATCACTGCTATAAAATGTTTTATCTTCCTCTTTCTGGTTTGGTTTTAACATTTTAGTTGCCATATTACTCCTTACTACCAAAACTTAAATTATTTTCTTCGTGAGAATGTTGTCTTATGATATGTGTCTATATGTGACCTCCTGTCTTCTCTTAGAGAGGCAATATCATGTGCATTGGCAGGGGGGGATAACAATGCAGGTCTTGGAACTAACCAACCAGTATTCATATCTCAGCTCCTCCACTTGCTGTCTCTGTAACTATGAGCAACTTACTTCATGTTAATATGCCTCAGACTACCTATCTGTAAAATGGGGATTACAATAATACTGCAGTGTAGAGTTATTATGAAAATTTATGACTCAACTCATTGAAAGCACTTGGAAGAATGATAGCCAAACAATGCAAGAGGTGAAAGTGAAAGTGTTAGTAACTCAGTCATGGCCGACTCCTTGTGACCCCATGGACTGTAGCCCTCCAAGCTCCTCTGTCCATGGGATTCTCCAGGCAGGAATACTGGAGTGGGTTGCCATTCCCTTCTCCAGGGGATCTTCCCAACCCAGGGATCGAATCCAGGTCCTTGCAGGCAGATTCTTTACCATCTGTGCCACTAGGGAAGCCCAGGCAAACAATAAGACTGGGCAAATGTTAACTGTTATTACCATTTTCATCATAATCATATTATGAGCATAAACCTAGTTCTCCTATTAGTTCACTGCATCTGGGTTACTATTTCTGTCACAGTGTCCATATCATTAAAGACAGACTCCAGAGCCAACTGTCATGGGCTCAGGCTCAGTGCTATGATTTATCAGAAGCATAACTTTGCATAAATTGCTTAATCTACCCAGATCTTAGTTTCCATCCTTTAAAATAAGAATATTCACAGTCCCCATTCATAAGTTTGTTATAGAAATTAATAGATGAGTTACTATTTATAAAGATTTTAGAGCAATGGCTAGAAAAAGATTTTGCTCAGTAAATTTTCATTCCAAAATTGAATTAAAAAGCAATGTCTTAAAAATTCATTTTAACATACCTGAGATTTACCATTAAAGTAACTTTATATAATACACACAGTCATACAAGCACTTGATCTTGCTATCCTTTCCAACAGAAGAAAATAGATAATTTCACCTTTTTAACAAAGGGTGAAATGTATCACCTTTTTAACAAAGGGCGAAATTTATCGTTTATTGGTCACGTGAAAACTTAAATTTGTTAGTATCAATCTAGAAATTTTTTATAAAGAAAAAAAAGTTGTCATCTAGTTTCAACACATTTAGTGTCAGAAATAATTGTGCTTTACAGCAAAATGGCAGCCAGAAGAAAGAGGTGCAGAAATATCAACTTTAATTAAACCCTTTCTTTCAAATACTCTTCACAGTACATGCAAGAATAATTTATCACTGTGTGAATGAACACTTAATACTTGGTGTGGTGTGAAATGGGCAGAGATCTTGCTGCACCATATGTTTTTCCTTTTCTATTTCTTCCTCTTGAGATTCTGTGGAGGCATTATCAAGTTTGCACTTGAAATATGGAGTTCAAATCATATATTTAGCTTTTGCTGGTGTCCTGCTCAGGCACTGGCCACCCAGTTGTGAATAAGATATCATCCCAACCATTAAGAAGCAACAAGTCTAGTGAGGAGATGGTGTTATGAATCAGAAACGCCTCCAAAATCTTTCACCCAAACGAGAATGTGAACCTGGCAACCACCTGTAGAAAATGTCACCCAGTGGCTTCCCTTTACAGAGAATGCAGCACAGCTGCCGCTCTCGGAGCTGAGGCGTGCCCCACCACGAGCTAAGTGGCAGATTCTTAATCATATCTTTGGCTTTCTGACTTAAATACAGGCAACTTCCTATGACTTCGCATTACCTCGCTATAGGATTTAACTCCTGCTGGTCTCTTCCATGCAGTCAGTTTGCCTTACAAGAAGCAGCATTTGATGTAGTATTGATATGCCCAAGCCTCGGGTGAAGCTGTTAAGTGACCACACTGCCTCCTGAATCTTTCTCTCTTTTCTACACAGCTTTTAACATATCCTGGAGTCTGTCTCCAACAAATACTGAAGTCCTTATTCCTTGAAAAGGGACTTACATAATACATCACAAAATAGTATTGAGGGCAGTGATGGATATTTGGAATGACTGTACATGTGTGACCTCCTCAGATACCATTTTGCCATATTACAAAGCATTAGAAAGGCTTGGGTCGGTGAAATCAAAGAGCCTCAGAAAAAAAGGGGTTGTTCACCAGCAAAGTAGAATTCCACCAGTTCCCTTATTTCTGAGACTTCTAAGGAGAGATGGCTCTGGTATCTCCATGTAACACTTATTCCTCAATTCCTCTCTTAGAGAAAGCACTTCACCCCTGTATTCAGGGCATCTCTACCTGCAGATCAGAGCACTTCCTTCTGCTGAGTGAGGCCCACAGACCTGGGCTGTGGAGCTCTGGAAAGAGAGGAGGAGACCCAGTGTGTGCCTAGTTCTCTCTCTGTCTTTAGCTCCTCATGTGTGCACCAGTTCTTGTCATCCCTATTGTTCAGATTAGACCACGGAGCATCTGAGTGCCTGGCCAATGTGTCCAAGGCCACCCAGATTGAAATATACAATGATAGTTCAGGTCAACCCAGCCTCCAAATCTAGATATATTCCACTCTGCCAAGATGCGTACTATCTCCTTTCTGTTCACCTCTCTCCCCATCCAACCACTTTGTCCAAATCAGATAGCAAAGAATTAGGTGATGGTTTTTATTCATACAATGTTCAAGAATCTTACCAATTTCACTGGTATAGCTACTATGGAGAACAGTATGGAAGTTCCTTTAAAAACAAAAAATAAGACCTCCTGCAGTCCTATTCCTGGGCATATATCTGGAGAAAACCACCATCAAAAAGATACCTGCACCCCAGCGTTCATTGTAGCACTATTTACAATACCCAAGACATGGAAGCAACCTAAATAAATGTCCAGAGACAGAGCAATAAAGAAGATGTAGCATATAAATGGAATACTACTTGGCCATTAAAAAGAATAAAATAAAGCCCTTTGCTGCAACATGGTTGGGCCTAGAGACTATCATACCAAGTGAAGTAAACCAGACAGAGAAAGACAAACATCGTGATACTGCTCATATGTGGAATCTAAGATAAATGATAAAAATGAACGTACTTACCATACAGAAATACACCCACAGACACAGAAAACAAATTTATAGTTTCTTCCCCTTATAGGGGAAATGGAGTTCTCTTAAAGGAGAGATGGAGTGAGGGAGATAAATTAGGAGTTTGGGATTAACATAGGCACACTACTATATATAAAACAGATAACTAACAAGGACCTACTACATAGTATGAGGGACTATATTCAGTTTCATAATAGCTTATAAGGGAAAATAATATGAAACAGAACATTAATATGTATCCACACACAGCTACATATAAGTGAATTGCTTTGCTATGGACCTGAAACTGACACAATTATAAATCAACTATGCCTCTCAATTTAAAAAAGAAGAAGAAGCTCACCAATTTCATTTAGACCCACAGGGGTTAAAATGTAGTTTCAGCCCCCATGCCCAGCAAATTTCTGAGAGCCCCTCACATAACAGGCAAGGGTGGTAGTGAGGACCATCCGGTTCTGGGAACTCGGGCTCCAACTTGTGTCTGAGAGGTGTTCCCAAGTGGAGATGATGATTGTTCAGAAGATGTGGGATCCTAAGACAGGAGAATGAGCACTGGGAGTTCCTTGGGGAAGAATAAGTTTCCGGCACCAGAAAGACGGTCCCATAAAGAAGCCGAGAAACCTGAGGCAGGAGTTAAAGATCAGAGAGAAGAAGCGGCGTGCTGGAGAGAGGACTAGAGTGACTGTAGGTGAGAAACCACGGAGGCACGGAAACACGTTAGTGGCTCATCCTTACTGTTGATGAGCAGCAGAGTCATGGCCGAGTGCCAGGAACATGGCCTTTGGACCAGAAAACAAAATAAATTTGTTTTCCGTGTCTGTGGGTGTATTTCTATATGGTAAGTATTTTGTTTTTCCTTGTTGAAGGGAGCCTACAGAGTATGCTGAGAAAGACTGTCAGGTTAAAGGATTTTCATCTTCTTGGGTGGACATTTGACCAGACAAAAGCAAATTGTGCATATTGAATTGACACTGTATTGACCCAACAATGCAAATTTGACCCATTATTCCAATGACAAATGTTTTAGTGGCCATCACTGACCATCTCAGGGTCTACCCTGACCTCTCATATCTTAGTAGTCACTGGTGGCTTCCTCCATCCATAAGACCGTACTGTTCAGTACGCTGAACAGTCTTGGGAAGTACTGTGCTTGTGAACAGCTCTGTGCTTTGGGGCACACCATCCCTTCTACCTGGACATCCCATCCATCCCACTCTCATCACAGTAACTCATCTGAGAGTCAAGTGGAAGTCTTCCTTAACAGTCCCCACTCTCTGCCATCTCCATTCTCTGGAAGTCTTTCACCCCATCCTTCTGGAAGTCTGCCTTAACAGTCCCCACTCTCTGCCATCTCCATTCTCAATCCCCACCAACCATGTGTTCCTCTATGGAATGCCCATAGTGCCCTAGGTTTCCCTACTACAAAACACAGCCAAGAAGGATTGTGATCATTAACATAATGAAAAGAAAGAAAGTGAAGTCGCTCAGTCTTGTCTGAGACTCTTTGCGACCCCACGGACTGTAAGCCCACCAAGCTCCTCCGTCCATGGGATTTTCCAGGCAAGAATACTGGAGAGGGTTGTCATTTCTTTCTCCAGGGGGTCTTCCCGACCCAGGGTTTGAACCCGGGTATCCCACGTTGTAGGCAGACGCTTTACTGTCTGGGCCACCCGGGGAGTCCCATGATCATTAATATAATAATGACAGATAAATATGAAGTGCTGACCACAGACCAGGTCTTGGTTAAGAGACTTAGGGCTATGACTAGATCTGTACCTTCCACTGATAGGATTCCCCAGCCCGTTTCATCAATGAGCACACTGAGCTCAGTGTTGGCTTACCCTAAACCCAGAGCTAAGTGAATGGTAAAACTGACTCTCAGACTTGGGCTGCTGGACTCCACAGCACACACGTTTTATCCTCATATGGACTTTGAGGGGTTTCTTCCTGTACGTTTATCTTATTCAGCGTGGTGAACTGGCTAGAGCCTGGAGGCTATTTCTCACTGGCATCTGCCTCCTCAGTACCCAGAGCAAAGTCCTCACGGGGTCCAGCGAGGGTCAGTGTTCACAGAATAGAATGGAAGTGGGACTGGAACCTGTGACTAATCTGACCTTTCCTGCTCCCTGTAGAGGCCGACCGGGGACGTGGGCAGCCCTGACGTGATGTGCTCGGCGGGGAGAGACCTTCCAGCCCGAGCGAGGTCTGCGTGACGCGTCTGGGGAGGCCGCCATCCGCCAGGCAGCCGCACGGTCGGCGGACAGGGTGTCAGCCGCATTCTCCTGTGCCTACCACGTAACCAAAAATGAAGGAGAACTACTGTTTACAAGCCGCCCTGGTGTGCCTGGGCATGCTGTGCCACAGCCAGGCCTTCGCCACGGACCGGAGGAGCCACCTGCGACCCTCGTTCCACGGGCACCACGAGAAGGGCAAGGAGGGCCAGGTGCTGCAGCGCTCCAAGAGGGGCTGGGTCTGGAACCAGTTCTTCGTGATAGAGGAGTACACGGGGCCCGACCCGGTGCTCGTGGGCAGGGTAAGGCTGCTCTAACTGCATGCTCACTTCTCACTCCCCACCCTCCCCGGACCGGGGTCCTGGCCAAACAAAAATCTAGGAGGGAAGGTAGCAATGGTCTGATCATCAATAAAATCCACCAAATCCTATTCATTCATCCTTCCAGCCTTTTTTTTTTTTTTTTAAATTCCTAGACATCCATGTTAAGAACACTTTTGTTTCCACTTGATATTATACCCTAAAAACTCTGTTTTTAATGGCTACCCAGTAGTCTCTTGAATAGAAATGATGCTTATTTAATCATTCTCCAACTGGGCGCATTTCCCCCACCACATCCAAACCCCAGCTAGGATGCCTTCCTTTGTGTTCTTATAATGCTCTGTACCATTTTCATCATAGCTTTTTTCCTGTAGTACACACGTCTGTGTATCCTTCTGTCTCCTTCCCTGGACCCTGAGCTACTTTCATCAAGAACAGGTTCAGTCTTGTACCCCCAGGTTCTGACACCAAAGCCCAGTTTTACGGACACCTCTATGAATATTTGACAAGATGAATGGATGTGTCATGGGCATGGGTGGGATTCTATCCAGTTTGGCTCAGGGATGGCAAAACCCATTTCAGAAAGCTTGAGAGTCCTAGTACTACTGAGAAATCCTGCATTCTCTGAGTATCCCTTCCAAAAGTGCAAGGGTAGAAAGAGTCCAAAATATGTTTGAGGGCATGTTCCCTGGTGATCTAGTGGTTAGGATTTGGCACCTTCACTGAGGAGCCCCTGATGGGGGATTTGGTTCAATCTCTAATGGGGGACCTGAGATCCTGCAAGCCATGCAGCCAAATTTCAAAACCAAAAATAAAAACAAAATAACAAAATATGTTTGAAAAACTGGCTGCTAGCTATCACTTGTGGTAAAACACACAGCCATCTTTCATATGCAAGTGACATTAATGGCAAGGAGATAGATGTTCATATACATAAAAGCAGAAAGCCTGCTATGTGAAAGTACAGAGGGAGGCAAATGGTAAACTGCAGTAGAATAGTCCCTGGCCTCAAAGAGTTCAGGGGCTAGTGGAAAAAGAGACACTTACCTAAGCAATTAAAAAAAAAAAAAACTAAAGGAGTAGAATAATAAAGAAATTCACTCTAAGTGGTTATGAATTTACGTGGCAAAGTTTAGGAGGCATGAAGGGAAGCTTCGTGGAGACAATGGTAGTAACTTGTGACCTGAAAGATGAGCAGGAGTTATCGAGTGAAGAGGGAGAGGGACAGAGCAGATTTGTGGGGCTCTCATTTCTGAGCCTCATAGATCCCACCGAAGCTATTTTAGTTTTTGCTTAACATGAGGCTATCATTCCATATTTATGGAATTGACATATTCGGAGGAGGTTCATATTAGTGTCCTGATAATATTGTTAAGAGTTGGAAAATGGTCTTTCTGAAGAGATGTACCAGAGCAGCTTCATCATTTATACCCAAAATGGAAAGATCACACCCAAAGTAGAATTATCCTTGAGAAATGGAGCACAGGGAAATAATTGGCACATAGAATTCCTTCCATCAAGGAGATAGTCTCTGTACCCAGAGAGGAAGAAGAGACTCGAGCCACGGCAGGAGCTGCATGGCTTGAACGATGTGGAGACTGTGTGTGAACTGTTCTGAGAAAACAGAACTTCTGCCACAGGGACTTTCTCCGTAGGGAGCAGGGTGTGTGTTAGGGTAGGGAGGGCAAAAGACACAGGACCTAGAGGGCATCTCTGTGGAGCAAGCAGGTGCTGTGTCTACTAAAAGGCAGCAGCAGACACAAGAGGAGGGAAAAAATCTAGACAAGTGAGATTGAGCCAGATGTCAGATTGGATGGGGAAAGAAAGAAAAAGAAAGTGGTTAGATCCTATCGAACTTCCGTTCGAGATAATGCTGATCTCTAGTTCTCCATGAATAGGAGGATTAGACTAGATGACTTGTTCCCTAAAAACCTTGATTTGGTATCATTCGAGATTGAGTGATTTAGGATGTTCTGAAATGTGGAATTTGGCAAACCATGGACTTTTAGATCTGTAGGGAGCAGAGTCTGCATCATGCTGTGCTCTGCTGAGGGGATGGCCTCAGTGTTGGGAGTTAGGAATTGGCCGTGTCTGCCTCAGCAACTGATCCCTTGATAGGACTGAATGGGTTTCCAAACTGCTTTTTGTGTCGAAACTAATAAATGTCATTGTTAGTTGTGTGGTTCGTCGTTGTTGGAGAGGAGGCAAAAGGGAATTTATATCCAACTTTGAACTCTGAAAACAAGATAAAAAATATAAATGAGCACTATATTTAAATGTGTCAGTTACTTGGTTGATCATGAAATTTAATTCCCAAGAGTCTTGCCAAATTCATATGTAATATATAAAGGTCCCTAGAAACATTCCTTGTCTAGACTCCCATTAAAGAAGGGTTGCATTGACTTCCTTGTTCCACATTCCACAGTCATGGCTGAACTCCTGACCTTTGCCAAATCTGAGGCAGAGAAAACAAACAAATATAAACAATTATGGGGGGTTAGGAGGACAGCCAGAAGACGGTCTGCCCCCACTGTGGAAACCTGTATAAAGACTGGGGCAATTTGAGTCATCCTTTGGAGCGTCCATCTATTCAGATAGCTTTGTATATTACAAACTGCATTATTCATAAGAAATGTGTAGCCATAACTTCATGATAACACATAGCTCGTTATGAATAACAAGTTCTGAAGTATGTTTGTTTTTTTTTTCCCTAAGAAGCACTATACACTAAAATCAAAATTTAATTTGTACTTACAGGTATCCCTCTGAGCTGAAATAATTGGTGTTTCACTGAGGCACTGCAAATCCATTAGATATTTTGGGGAAAATTGAAACAATACAAAAAAATTTAAAAAGCAATGTATTCTATCCTGCTTTGTGATTCTGGGCAAGCTTTCTAGGTCTTGGTTTCATGATAATAATAATAATTAAAATCACATTAATAATAATATTAAAATGGCACTATAATAAACATTAAGATAATAATTTTAAGTAATAAGTATTATTATCACTATTACTTCCTTGAGAATAAAGCTTTTTAGTTTACACTAGGTTTTCTTAGGTAGTAGGTAGAACCAAGGGCTTTTTATCCACCTGCCTATTCTTGAAGCCTATGAGAACAGTGAAAGTGATGCTTATCTTTTCCCATAAAGGTTAAAATGAGGGCAGAAGAACTCAGATTAAGATGATAGCTGTAGAAATTTAGGTTGGACAACAAAGTACAATAAAGACTTTATTGCTATGGGAAAATTTGATGTGGTCTTTAGGGGAGTTCCATGTTACAAAACACAGCAGAGTAAGGCAGAAGGCACAAGTGGGTAGTCGGGTGACCTGGATGACTTCCTGGCCCTGCCAAGTGTGGATTTAGGTGAGTTCCATCATTTTGTTGGGCTTTGTCAAAGGAGGGGAAAATCTCAAGAAGAGTCTAAGAAGCTGCATGTCTATCTGCCCTCTCCACGCACTCCATGCTTATGAGGAGAATGGGGGAAGTCCTCCAGGCAGAGTCCATCCCCAGAGCCTCATATTTTCTGTGCCACACAGCAGGTCATCCAGAAATCCTGATCGGTGAATTGTTTGCGGTAACAAAAGCCTGGTGTCCTTTGGAACCTTAGTGTCCTTTGGAAGAAGACTGAAATAATAACCTCTATACAATGGATGCGATCAATATATATATACCAGTTTGGAAGGGTCCTCTGAATTTACTGTGGTAGGAAAACAGAGTTGAGAGTGGTGTGTCCACTGTGCACTTTATTGTGTAAAAATAAACCAGAGCACATGTATTTGTATAGATAGTCTGGCATATGCATAGAATATGTCTTAGAGGATTCGTGAGACACTGATAACAAGAACTGTCTTTTACAGGGAAAATGAAGGCATGGCAATCAGAACTTACAAGATTTACTTCTTGCTCAAATGTGTGTCTTTTACTTTCTATAATATGCATATATTTCATTCAAAATAGCTCTACTAATGTGTATTATATGTGTTTCATATGTGTGCATATGTAATAGGAAAGGGGGACGGAAAGCATGAATCTTAAAATTGAAATCTTTTGGACTCTGGCTTCAGTGCTCCCCAGCTATGTCCCCTTAGCCAAGACATCGTCTCTAAGATTACATTTCTTCATTTGTAAATGGGATGAGAGTGTCTCCCTCTCAGTGTGTGTGTGTCTGTGTGTAAACAGCGTATTGTAGCAAACAGCATGTGAGTGTGTCTCTACCTCCCCAGAGCATCCGTCATGGAATTACAAGTCTCCATTTCTCTTTTCCTAGCTTCATTCCGATATTGACTCTGGTGATGGGAACATTAAATACATTCTCTCAGGTGAAGGAGCCGGAACCATTTTTGTGATTGATGACAAATCAGGGAACATTCATGCCACCAAGACATTGGACCGAGAGGAGAGAGCCCAGTACACGCTGATGGCTCAGGCGGTGGACAGGGACACCAACCGGCCCCTGGAGCCACCGTCGGAATTCATTGTCAAGGTCCAGGACATTAATGACAACCCTCCTGAGTTCTTACATGAGACCTATCATGCCAACGTGCCCGAGAGGTCCAACGTGGGTACGTAAGGGAAGGGGAGGACAGACCTGCTCCACCTGCAGGCCTGGTGTCTCTGCAGGTGGGTGGGCTGGTGCCCATTCTCCCAAGTCGGGATGTAGAATTTATGCTGTAGCTTCTGTGTTCAAAATAACAAACAAAAACCATTTCATGTATGTAGTTGAAGTTTCAAATATTTTAAATTGCCCTGAGGTTTTAAACTGTAACCTTACAAAACTTGAGGAGGCATAGAAGAATAGGAAAACTGTGATGGGACCCAGGCCATCCTGGCCCTGGTGCTTGTGAACCTTTTGACTTGGAATCGGTTCCATCTGTTCTCATAGCCTGAGTTTCTCCTCTGTAAAATGGGACTAAAAGTTTCTACTCAGGTAGGATTCTAAATAATATACATCTGGTCACTAGTGCGTGTTGGTGTTGAATAAGTAATAGCGGCAGAGTTTGCAGCATGTCAGCACAGCGCTCATTAATGATTTACATGCCCTGTTGCATTTAATCTTTGCAGTGACTCATCTTTGCAATGAGGTAGGTCCTATTTGACATATTTTGCAAATAGGAAACCAAAGCTAGAAACAAATTAATTATAATTTATTCAAGGTCATCTGAGCTATTAAGTGGATCCAGGATATACACCTCACCATGACACTATGTCACCATCTGTTAGAATAATTCAGAAGCAGCTAGGTCTTTCATCATGCATACAGACACCTAACATTGTTAGTGGACAATTCTCCTGGCAATAATTCTTGTTTGACTTTATAGAATGCAGGTTGTTGTGCTTGCTTTTGAGAAGTATGCCTCATATTAAGAAGGGTTTGCTTTTCAGACAGTGACCAGGGCTGTTCTGATCAGGGAGTAAGTATGGTTATGAAATCAGAGATTTAAAGTTTTGATGAGCTTAAAGATCATCAGGGCCAAACTGCCCATTTTACAGATGAGAAAACCAAGCACAGAGACTGAGAGTCAATTTGCCGAAGAAAGTTAGATACAGAAGTAACTCTAAAACCCTACTCCTCGGGATTTCCCTAGTGGTCCAATGGTTAAGAATCTGCCTTGCAATGCAGGGGATGTGGGTTCAATCCCTGGTCAGGGAACTCATATCCCACATGCCTTGGAGTAACTAAACCTATGAGCCACAACCAGAGAGTCTGCACACTGCAACAACAGATCCTTCATGAAGCACCTAAGACTGGGGGCAGCCAAATAAATGAAGATTTAAAAAACTCTGCTCCTTCCACTTTGCATATAGAGCTTGTGGTGCAAAAAAAAAAAAAAAAAAGCCCTCTTCTCCTCCAACTAACGTGAAACCCTTCTCATACTTTATAAAACTCACCTGGGTCTATTCTATCTTCTCTTTGCCTTGCCCAATTCTTTAGTTTCTCAGTAGTCACCTGGGGACTTTTAATGAGAAACAGCAGACATCAAAGAAATCATTAAATAGAGGACAACAGCAGCTGAGCCAGGGGGAAAAGGCCAGTCATCAAAAAGGATGCTCCAGGGGGATTTTCATTGACCCCATGTCTTGGGGCAGCTTAGTGCTTAAGGATTAATATCAGACTTTGCATCGTGGCCTATGAGAGTTGTCTGCTGTCAGACAGTACTGGATTGGAATCATGGCTGTGCCTCTGACCAAACAGGTCAACCCAGACAACATCTTCCATCTTTCTCAGTTTTCATTTTGTCGTCTATCACATGAGGATAATGTAAACTCTGATGAGGGTTAAATAAACATAGATGTAAGATACAAAGAGTTGTAATGAACTTAGTGGATTTCTTGCAGGAAATTAAGCATAAAAAATAATACTTTCGCGAGCTTTACCGTGAAAGTAGAGACTCGAGCTTATTAACGCCATTACAAATGTCCATGATTTAGAACAGTACCTAGTTTCGTGGGAAGAATCCTACCCCAAAAGCTGTTTGTATGAAAAAGTGAATTATTTTTTTAAAAAGTAAAATTTGTTCTTACACTGTGTGAAAATCACCAGCAAACTTGTAGATCAGAAGGCTGACAGGGGCTGTATAAGTGGGCTCCCTTGCCTCTCACGTAGAACCTGGCTCCTCTGTTGAAACTGTTACGGAACGAACTTGGGCCTGGTTGTTTGCTGGGTAGAGATTAGAATCCTGACTCGGACAGTGACCCACTTTGCAAAACCGACTGCAGAACTTCCTACCTGTCATACTCAGTAACTCATAAGCACAGTGAACCAGTAGAAAGCACCTAGCAGACGGGTGGAATACTTGGAACATGCCCCAGACAGTGCTTGGCACAGAGGAATTCTATAATTACCAGCTCTCTCCCTTGACCATCTCCCCTGCCCCATTCTGAACCGTCAAGGAACAAAGGTTTTTCCTACGAAAAACAGAATCCTCTCTTCTTTCAATTCCCTGGTTTCTTTCCACTGTGGCTCGCAATTGCTGGCCTTAGATCTCACCAGATGTCTACTGGTGATTTCTGTTGTGTGACTACCAGACCCACTGGAGGTGGGAAGATGCAATTTTCATGCCAGTAGGGAACAACATTCTGTACAATATTTATGACCATAAATTAATTAAAATGTAGTATTAGCAGCCATTTTATTACATGCAAAGCAACAATAAAATGATGTATTTATTGCTCTGCTGCAGATGGAAGACTGCACTCTGTCCTTTCATGAAAAGCAATTCATCATTAATTATCCTTTATTATACTCTTTGGGAAGATTTTTATTTAATTATTTGATATACTGAACATTCCAGTTGCATGGGCCTTAGAATGTTTTTGCAATAATGTTCATATTATTATTTTAACTACTAAGCATAGCGGGATGCACTATGAATATAGAAAGTTCATTTTTAAGCTATGAGGATTAAAAAGGGAGGGAGGAGGAAGGGAAATTATTTTTGCATCTCAGTCTGAAAAATCAAAGCATATTGAATAATTTGGGGGCTCTCGTTAGTTTTTAATCTTAAGACAAAATTTGCAAACTACAATATAATTTGAAAAGCAGAGGGATTGTCTCTAATGAATGTTTCACTTTTAAGGAACGTCAGTGATCCAGGTGACAGCTTCAGACGCAGACGACCCCACCTATGGAAACAGTGCCAAGTTAGTGTACAGCATCCTGGAAGGACAACCCTACTTTTCAGTAGAAGCACAGACAGGTACCATGGAATGGCATTGTGATTTGTGACACATTGTGAATAAGGAGTCCAGGCCTGCTGGCTGAATCCTTTTTGAGTCTCAGTTTTCTAAAATATAAAATGGGCCACCTAACAAGACTATTGTGCAGTGTAGACACTGCACATTGCCTGGCCTGTAGTTAGCATTCAATGAACTATGCTTATGACTGCTTTTATTTGTATTGCACCATGTCAGAATACTGCGCATTGCCTGGCCTGTAGTTAGCACCCAGTGAATTATACTTGTGACTGCTTTTGTTTATATTGCACCATGTCACAGCAATAAATATAATCCTAGACTGCAACTTTCCTCATGCTATCAGTTCTTAAAATTCAACTTCAACTTAAAAATGTATCTTCAAATATGTTTTATCATAAAATTCAACTGTGGATCCAAATTAAGAGACCATAGGACTTGAGGTTGAGGACTGGTAAAAACCGGCCGCTCTCAAAGCTTGAAGACCACAGTGCAGGGTTGGGGGTGGTGGGGGTGGGAACTGATGAGGCTCAGGTACTTCTGGGAGGTGGCACTTCCCCACCTCCTCCGCTGAGCTTTGAGGTTCCCAACAGGCATTAACATCCAAAAAGGAGGTTCTGCAAATTCTTACAGAAAACAAATAGCAAACAAAAAGAGTGAATGAACATACCAACCCAAACCCACACCAAAATGTTGTGAAACTTGATTCTAGGATCCTATTATTAGAATAAACACTAAAATCCTGTGAAACTGTTAGTCCACAGTTTTATACCTCAAATTCCCTTCTTTTTTCCACAATATACCCCCATATGTTTGCAAGATATTTACAAAAAAATCCACTTGCATTAATACAGTTGAAATTTATCAAATACATGTATATATGTATATATGTGTGTGTGTGTGTGTGTGTGTGTGTGTGTGTATAGTATTATATTGCATAGCCTGCCAATCAGATATTTTGCCTGCTTACTGAATAATTTCCACTTACCTATGTGATCATTTATTTGTAGGCACTATGCTTTGGATCACAATTTAGGGGGCTACTTGCTATGATTTCATCAAAGGCATTTACCAATTAATTTTGCCAAGGATAAATGTGGAATTGCATCTGAGTTTTTGAGATACTAAAATTGCTGGAGGGACTCTAGTTGCAATATTCATTGTCTCAGGGACTCATGTTAAGAAGGACCAATTTGAACCTACCAAATTATTTAACTGACAAGAAAAACGAGGCTCAGCAAGTTGGATAATATTGCTGAGAAACATACAAACATCAGGGTCAGAAAAGGATAAAGGCTTAAAGCTTCCACGGCACTCTCTTAGATTTCTAATGTAAATGTTGCTACATCTACAGACAGAAAAAGCTTGCACGCGTTCCCAAAAGATTTTAAGTGAACTTGGTTTCCACACCAGTAATGCACTAATATCCAGAGATCATGTAGAATTCAATTATTAATGCATCCTTGTCAGTGATAGGTGATAGTAAACAACTAGAGTTGACATAAGCATTGTGTATATTTCTAACCCATTTGTTATACACTTAAAAAGCTAATATTAACATTTTAATGTATTGCCATCTACTTTTAACTTAAATAGACCAGAGTAATGTTTCTAAGAATTGTATGCAGGCATTGATAGTCAAAGGATTCTGCTGACAGTCCAGAAGCATGGGTTTATGTTATGGATGTTCATGTAGTGGGTCCTCAAATGTATCAGTCTTTATCATCTTTAATTGTTATACCTGAGAAGGATGAGATTATTACTTGCATTTATAGTACAACATATAAAACATAAAATTTTAATGCTACATTAATAATGATGGTAATTTGCTGGAAAATATGTCTATATGATGCTCCAAGTATGGCTACTTTTGATGATAAATATGTTGGAGTGACTCTTCTGTGCAGACAGGTGCTGTTTGATTCATCTCTGCTTCCCTGTGCCTAGATCTTTTTTGTTAATGAAGATCTGTGGTGTTCCCTGCTCGCTTGTCCAGGTATCATCAGAACCGCCCTTCCCAACATGGATAGGGAAGCCAAGGAGGAGTACCATGTGGTGATCCAGGCCAAGGACATGGGTGGACACATGGGTGGACTCTCAGGGACAACCAAAGTGACGATCACACTGACCGACGTCAATGACAACCCACCAAAGTTTCCGCAGAGTAAGTCAGTGGGCTTGGTTTTCACTTTCCAGTGGTGCCACAGCCAACTCTCTCTGACCCATCCCTGCTATGCTCAACTTTCCAGAAGGAATCTAGAGTAATGGAGGCTCTTTATAACATTCTTGAAAAAAAAAAAAAATCACAGAAGACAACAGTAATGACAACAGAAATCCTAAGTGGAGGAGAGGTAGTGGGAGAAAGTGGGAGAAAGGCATAGAATGTTTCACAACCCTGGGAAGAGAAAAATCCATTTTGCTAGGCACTCATGATGTGCTGTAGTAATTAATTAACCTTTCTGTCTCAGTGTTCTCATTTCTAACCTGAATATGTAATAGTAGCTGGATCAGTTATCTATTGCTACCTAACAAACTACTTCAGGTCTTGTGCTTTAAAGAAATAATAATTGTTTATTTTTGTCATGAGTCTGAAAGAGACAGCTTGTTTCTGTTTCACAGCATCAGTTGGCAGAGTTTGACTGAGGCTGGAAGATCCACTTCCAAGCTGGTTCAGTCATGTGGCTGGCGAGTTAGTGTCAGCTGTTGCTTCCTGTCCATGTCAGCCTCTCCAAGGAGTGGCTTGGATGGGTTCTGAAAGTGAGAAGAGCCCCAAGGACACCAAGTAAAAACCATATTGCCTATTGTAACCGAGCTTCAGAAATCACATAGCCTCATTTCCACTGTAGTCATAAGACTGCCCAAATTTAAGTGGAGTTCTTAAAGATCCCACCTTTCAGGGGAAGGACTGTTAAAGTCTCTTTGAAAGAGAAGAATATGGGCTGGGAGATACTGTTTGGACTATTTTTGCAAAATAAAATCTTCCACAAGACTCAGTTAATAGGATATTGGGACTCCCCTGGTGGTCCAGTGATTAAGAATTTGTCTTGCAGCGCAGGAAACACAGGTTCAGTCCCTGGTCAGGGCATTAGGATCCTACATGCTCCGGGGAACTGGGCCCACGTGCTGCAACTACTGAGCCCGAACCACAGCTAGAGAGTCCATGTGCCGAGATCCTGCATCTGCAGCTAAGACCTAACACAGCGAAATAGGCAAACAAATACTAAAAAAAAAGACACACATTTAAATTAGTAGGATATTGTTAGAACTAAATGAGCCACTGTAGAATCTTACAATGATATCTGGCATAAGCTGTCAACAAAGGTTAGCCATTATTATGATCTAGGTGATTATGGTCCTATAAAATTAATAGGATTGCAGCAGGAAATTAAAAAAAAATGATTTGAAAGGTCATTATTAATAATCATAATTACAACAACTACAACCATTCAATGAATAGTTACTACTATTGCAAATCTCTATGAGAGCTTCTATTTCATAGGTAAAACTGGGTTCCATGGAAGGTGCTGTAAGTTGCCTGAAGGATTACAGCATAGGCAGATTGTGAACACAAATCTGGTTATGTGTATAGTGTAGGTATAGACAGAGGTACAGTATAACCGTAATGATGCTGGCGCTGATAGATCATGGGGAGTTCACCATGAAAGCTTCTTCATTAGATTAGCTGGTAGAGCCCATGAGTTTATTGCCAGAGAGATGGCATTTTTTACAAATGAGAAAACAGGGAAGGCCACCAAGTATGGTCCCAGAAAGGACCATGGTCACTCAAAGGAATTCAGACAACAATCTCTAGAAGGGAGACATTAAGGTGGAGGATTACAGGGTGACAGCCAGTTCTCATAAAGTCCCCAAAGAGATGAAGATTACTTTGCTTGGTCAGGCACAAGGTTCGGCATCCCCAATAAGCTTAAGCCTCATAGAGCACTCTGAGAAACTACATGCTCCATTATCCACACTCTGAAACTGTCTGGTATGCTGGATGGAAAGGACCATGTGGGACTATTAGCAGGCAGTGATCAATGTCCTTGCTCACCTACAGGCATAGAGTGAAGTTACATCACTACTGTGACGATAACCAGTTTTATAGCTGTGGACTTGAATGAGATTTAGAGAAAATTACCTGAGAGCAAGTTTTTCTAAACCTTCATGTAAATTGGTAATTATCTACAGAGACTCCCATCTCCTACTTGTCCTTTATCATGGAGGACATGGTGTGTTTAATTTGAATATGGATCTGAACTGAAAGCAGTCCCAGCCAAACAATATAGATAAATGTACACAGGGTATTAAAATTGATAAAATCCACAGAAGGAGAAACTAAAGCTTAAATTGCTTAAGTAGCTTGTCCCAAACCACTAGGTTTAGCAGTGATAGAGGCCAGGTTTTCCAACCCTTGCTTCTCTACGTTGTTTCACAGAGAATATTTTTTTAATTCTGATGATACAATTGAGATGATCTCAAGTCTTATTTCTTTAATGAAACCTTTCAGTGACTTCCTACACGTTTTTAAAGAAACTCTGACATCTTTTCCATCTCCGGCAGTGCCCTTTGTGCACAGTTAGGCCCCAGCCCGTTTACGCTTATTTCCTACCAGAAGGCTGCAGTCACACCTGTGGTCTTACTGTTCTGTATATATTCACTGTTTTCACTTCAGGGTTTTTGCAATTTGCTGTTTGCTTTGTACTTTTATCCCCAGATATTCACATGATTTATCTGGCCCAGTCCTTTCAGGAGATATTCACACACACTCACATGAACACACTCACACACAACATACACTTATGCACAGTCTCACTTATACACTTTCATTATCCTTTGTCCCTTACTGTATTTTTCTCCTTTTTAGCAATGATATCAGAGTATGTATATGTCTGATTTTTTTTTTTCTCTGTAGAATGAAAGAAGAATCTTGACTCTTTCATTTACTACTGAGTTTCCAAAGGCTAGGACAGTGCTCAGCATATAGTAGGTTCCCAATACGAATTAAACAAATCTACATGGAAATGTCACGCTGTGAGAAACCTTTCCGTATAAGATATCCATTCATCAAATGGTGAAGGAGGTGAAATAAGAAGAGAGTCAAATATACAGCTGGAAGGGTCATGACCTTGAAGGACAAAATTTGCATTTGACTTTAAAATAAATATGGAGCTACAGAAGGCTTTTAAACAGAGAAGACATTCTCTTTCTGGGCACCTGGGAGTGCCATATGTGAGCCTTAGAATTAACTCTGGGCCATTCCAAAGTCGTGAAAAGAGGTTTTGATTTTTTTTGAATGTGTGAAGATATGCATGGCCCTCCATCAGTTCCTGATGGGAAATGTAACTGGGCATGGTTTTCCTTTCTCACGTGTGGGAGGTGCCCCCACCCTGTCACCCTGGACCCTGATATTATTTCATCATTCTTTACAGAAAACATTTCTTTGACAAGCAAGCTGTGTGGGATCTTCCTCGCATCCATTCACTTCTTTTCATGTTTTCAATCAATAGGAAGCTCAATGTCAAACCCTTGGAGAAATTTATTGGGATTCAACGAAATCTAAAGTCTTACAGCTGCCAAATAAAAGGGAAAATAAAAATAGATATCTTCTTCTTCTAGGCGTATACCAGATGTCTGTGTCAGAAGCAGCTGTCCCAGGGGAGGAAGTGGGAAGAGTGAAGGCTAAAGATCCAGACATTGGAGAAAATGGCTTAGTCACGTACAATATTGTTGATGGAGATGGGATGGAATTGTTTGAAATCACAACGGACTATGAAACACAGGAGGGCGTGGTGAAACTGAAAAAGGTGAGTTAGGGTGAGGAATCAGATGTGGCAGCAGTTTGGCCTGCTGTGGCAGGACAACACTGCAGGAAGCAAAGAGTTGAAGGCTAAAAACAGAATATGGACGACTGAGGGCTGGACCTCAGACTTCGCAGTTGAGCTTTGAGCTTTTGGGAGATAACAGAACTATATTCCAGAGGGAGCTGGCAGGGGTGACTGATGATGCCTACCTGAGATTGATAGTTTGTATACAACTTAGGGACTATAGTCAATAATAATGTAATATCTTGCTGTTGTGACAGATGACAATCAGACTTAACATTTTGAAATGTATAGAAATATCAAATTACTATGTTGTGCACCAGGAACTAGCATGGTACTGTAGGTCGATTATTCTTCAAAAACAAACCAAAAAACAGACTCATGGACAGAGATCAGATGTATGGTTCAGAGGTGGAGGATGGGGAAAGGGGAAGTTGGATGAAGGCAGTCAAAAGGGAAAAACTATAAGATGAAAAAGTATTAGGGATATAACTAATACTGCTGTATGTTATATATGAAAATTGTTCAGTGAGCAAATCCTTAAGAGCTTTCATCAAAAATAAATTTTTGCTTTTTCTTTTGTATCTATATGAGATGAATGTTCACTAAACTTACTGTGGTAATGATTTCATGATGTATGAAAGTCAGATTTTAAGCTTATACAGTGCTGTATGTCAATTATATCTCAGTAAAACTGGAAGAAAGAGAGGGGGTGAAAATACTTGCCCTGAGATTACTGATTAGTTCTTGTATGACTTGGCACAGTTTCCTCAGGGAAAGAAAGATGTTTAGATAAATCTAGATTTTGGAGAAGCAGCCCTCAGCATGCATGATGTTTCCTTGTTGGATCTGCCAAGCTGAGTCTATTAATATAGGTTCTCCAGAACTTTTCCCACCTCAAACATCCAAGGTCTGTTACATTATTGGGCCTTCTATGAAACGTGAACCAAATCCTCTGCTCAATTTTCTCTCCGAGCTGAGCCTGAGAAACAAAAATAATGGATCTTCCCTCATAGTCAGCTGCTGCTGCTGCTAAGTTGCTTCAGTCGTGTCCGACTCTGTGCGACCCCATAGACGGCAGCCCATCAGGCTCCCCTGTCCCTGGGATCCTCCAGGCAAGAACACTGGAGTGGGTCGCCATTTCCTTCTCCAATGCATGAAAGTAAAAAGTGAAAGTGAAGTCACCGAGTGGTGTCCAACTCTCAGCGACCCCATGGACTGCAGCCCACCAGGCTCCTCCATCCATGGGATTTTCCAGGCAAGGGTATTGGAGTGGGGTGCCATTGCCTTCTCCACATAGTCAGCTAAATTGTTGCTAAAAATGTGTTCCTGGGATTAATTCACTACAAAGATGAGCTTATTGTTTATTCTTGTTTTGTTTTTTTTTTAATCTAACATTTACTCAGTTCTAAATATTGGCCAGAGACAGCCTGTGACTCATACTAACCTTTGTTTGGTATATGATGAAAATCATATAAAATAGATGGTAGTATCCCTGTGGGCAATGATACCTTAGTTTCATTAGGAGGAGGCTGGGGCTCAGACAGGTTAAATAATTTAATCCTGTTGTAATCACACAGCTAGCAATTTAAAGACATGGAATTCAAAATTAGTGTACTCTAGAACATCTTCCCACTTAAGGCATTTTGGAAATAGCTGGACCAAAAAGGTTTTATAAAAGAGAGCCAAATTTGATTCGCTTTCAGTGGATATTCTAATAAAATGATTACCGCCCCCCCCCCTCGCGCTTTACCACTTGAGAAATCAATACCTCTCCATCATTAAAGTATAAGGAGTATCAAATCTGAATTGGATGATGGAATTACCTTGGTTTTAATCAAACATTCATTTTCAACTTGGTTTTGTAGCCTGAATATTAAGCTCCTTGGTATGATGGAAAAGATTGGACTGGAACACTGATGAAAAAATTAATTTCAAGAATCAATAAAGAGTTCAGCTGCTGGAGAGGAGGCAAAGGTGGGATGGGAGGGAGATTCCTGGGAGGAATCTTTTAGTAAAGGGAGCAGGGAGAGATGTGTTCTCAGAAGCCCACTTTTCACAACATAAGAAAACAATGTTGTTGGGTTTGGGAGAAATATGAGGGGACCCAAAGAAAAAGAAAGTAGGAGTGACTCTGTCATAAAAGAGTATGGAAGTTGGGGTAAACTTTGGATATATGGAAAAATCAACATTAGTGATGATGAATGGTATAGTCACCGAAGCCTAATCACCAGCCTCAAGAGGCTGGGATAATCCCTCCCTCTGGTTTCTCCTCTGGAAAAGTAGCTGTGTGAATTGGCCTGTAGCATAGAGCTGTCAACTTGCTTTGTTAATTAATATGACTATCCCTCCTGCCTGACACTGACATATGAGCAATGACATCAACAATTCCTGCCTGCATCCTTGGCTGTTCAAGTAATTGGGTAGTTGGTTATGCTAAGGTTGTCACCTGTTTTCAGTGTATTCAGGGTATAAACACACACTGTGTCTCTAAAATCTGAAACATTTAAATCACCCTATGGGACTAACACATCGCAAATGAGCTCTCTGCATATGATTAATTTGCACATTTCCCCCCAATTCAATGTGTTTATTTCAGGCAAAAGAATAATCTTCCATAAAGCACTGATGTTTAGGTTGAAAACAGAGTAGAATGTTCTTTCATTTATAAAAGAACATTTCCTTAAACTTATAGCAAGAAGTTCTAACTGTCCAGGAGGAAAAAAAAATATTGAGAGGTGAATTTAATAGAATAAATTGATGAAAGCATTATATATTATTTAATAATATAAAAAGATAAAGAGAGAACCACAAAACTATTTTTGCCTTTCAAAAATATTCTCTAATATAGTTTTTTTTACACTTGTTTCTTAATTCATTCAACTTATTTTTCTACCAAGAGTGACTGAGTTTTTATTATTTGTCAGGTAGGCCCTTTGTGAGAGGTGGGACATCTAAAATTGAAAAAACAGAGTTCTGGTCACAGGGAGATCAGAATTTAACAGAACAGTTAAGGAAAAAAGACAATTAAAATAGAGGGGGTGTTTCTGACCCTTGAGAAACATTTCAGAACAGAGACTTCTTTGTTGTAGGGGGCAGTTCTGTGCATTGTATGGTGTTTAGCAACATTCCTGACCTCTCCTTACTTGATGTCAGAAAGCACACACCCAGCCCCACCAGCTGTGATGATAAAATATAGCTCCAGACAAAACCTAATTAATATTCCCTGGGGTGAGGTACAGCAAAATCACTTCCTGGCTGAAAAGCAACTGTGATAACGCATTATTGTATCTATGAATATAGGTCATGGATGACCACTTGCAGGGAGCAGTTCTAGAGCTAAGTCTTCATAGATGAGTAGGAATTTATCAAATGGATAAAGAGAGAAGGGTCAGAGAAAACAAGTGCTTGAAGGACTGGTCTTGATGAAAACAGGACACATTTAAGAAACTTGAGTGGGTTCAGTCTTGAGGGTTTTGAGATGATACAGTGGGACCACTTGAAAAAATCTTGCTGGAATTCAGGAGAGAAATTACAAAGACTAGAAGAAGGCAGAAAAGATAAACATAAAGAATTCAAGAGTTACTTAGGAGTTATTCATGTATTGAATGGGCTTCCCTGGTGGCTTAGATGGTAAAGAATCTGCTGCAGTGCAGGAGACCCGGGTTCAATGCCTAGGTTGGGAAGAGAAGGGAAAGGCTACCCACTCCAGTATTCTTGCCTGGAGAATTTCATGGGCCAGAAAAGAAGCCTGAAGGGCTCCAGCCTATGAGGTCACAAAGAGTTGGACATGACTGAGTGAGTAACACTTTCACTTTCTTGTACTGAATAGCTTGTAATAAATATTTCTTGAATACCCTGTGTCAGACAGAGTAAGTGTCAGGCTTATAAGAGCGCGTAAGAGAGAGAGAGACGGAGGAGCTGCCTTCAGGATATTGAGATGATCTCTGTGTGACTAGCTGAAGAAGAACCAGTGCAAAGTAAAAATGAGACCTGTAGGTGGCTTGGTGGACTTAGGAAAATCTGATGCTGCAACAGCTTTGACTGAGTGGGATTCCCAGTTATCACAGAGATCTCTTCATGGTCTCTGAGGTATTCACTTTCAAACAAATAAACTCCTTGTAAAGCAGTGAGAGAGCAGCATTAGAAGGCATTTTAAATATTTTTAAAATAACAATTTTAATAAAGCCACTTTTATGCCTGCTTATGGCTTCCCCAGTGGCTCACTGATTAAAAAAAGCACAGAGTACCTACAATGCAGGAGCCGCAGGAGACGTGGGTTCGATCCTGGGTTTGGAAGATCCCCTGGAGGCGGACTGGAAACCTTCTCCAGTATTCTTGCCTGGAGAGGCCCCTGGACAGAGGAATCTGGTAGGCTACAGTCCATGGGGTCACAGAGTCAGACACAACTGAAGTGACTTAGCACGCATGCATGCATGCCTGATTATTTCTTTATGTTCTCTGTCCACATATATATAGATGTGGATGTGTAACATTTAACACAGTTGCAGTCATAGAGTAATCAGATGTGTTAACTTAATAGCACATCATAAACATTTTACATGCTGTTATATAATATACATAATCATTTTTAATGACTACATAACATCCCATCCTATTAATGGACCATTATTTCCTTAATAAAATCTCACAGTTGGATTTGGTGTTTTGTGTGTATGTTTCCCTGGATTAGATATAACCCCTCAATGATGTCTAAACAACATCATGCATTTTTGAATACTGTGTGTTTTGGTTTTCTGTTGAATTAATCCCTCAGGCAGGATTTTTAGAAGTGGGATTAGTAAACTCGGGAGTATTGAGATTTTTGTGGCTTATGTAGTATGTTGCTTCAGATAGCTTTATTTGAACTACTCATGACATGGATAGGGAAGCTACCTGAAATCTCTTTTGGAAGGAGGCAGGGGATAAATTAGAGGCAGATGCTTAAATGTTGTCCATCCATCAACTCTGCTTTCCTTTCAGCCACAGTGATTGGGGCATGGTATCACTTGGTATAGTCATTCCTGGGTGCTGGGGAGGCAGAGGTCAGCAAAGGTCAACACAGCTGCATATAGTTCTTTGGGATGCTCCTCACCCAGCAGGGGTGGGGGACAAGGGACTGCAGATGGGCAATTAAGGGGCCAGACCAATCTGTCTGCGGGAGATGGGGAGGGTTTCATAAGCCTGGGATGACCACCAGAAGACAGTAGAGTTTCACCAAACTAGAAAGGGCGTTCCAGACAAGCATTTGCGAAGATCTGGGGAGCTTTGCTCTAGATTCAGCAGGTACCAGTCAAACTATACTATACCGACTTTAACAAGGTTTTCCAGTGGAAACAGTGCTCTGGGTCCTTAGGTGTGTACCTAAGTCAAGTTCAAACCGTTCTGTTACCAGGTGAATTGACAGATTATCTGAGAGAAGAAATTTTCTTCGTGCCTGGTCTCAGAACTATCATATTCAGGTTTTTGATTTTGTCTAATAATCACAGAGATTTTTGAAGGATTGCAGCAGTCTCACACCTTCAGCCTATAAATACCATTCCTTCCTGCTGTTCAGTAACCCAGTGAAGGACAAAGAGACTGCTGGGGAACCTGGAACAGCTGGGGACAGATTTTGCTTCAAGAAAAGGGAATGTTCTCTGAATCTGGTGAGAAAAATGTCAAGGGTGTTGAATGCTTTTAACTTTCCTGAAACTGGAACCATCCTCAGATAGAATTCTGTAGAATTAGGTTAGGACTAAGCCCTATGATTATATGCCCACTCAAAATAATACTAGGCAGATGACAGCAACATGGCAGGCAGATGCTAGCCTTAAAAGACCCAACTCTTTGCAAACATTTGGGAGTTCAGCATCATTCAGAGTGCTAATTAGAAAGTTCTGTTTCCGGGCAGGAAGCCTTGTTTCTCCTCTGTGATTTTACTTTGCACCCGTTGCTGACTGATTTCACAGAACCACCCCTCCTTCAGAATGTGGGAGTGCTTACTATCAGTTTCTTAATAATGACAGCCATTCAAATGTTACTTCATTTTTTTTTCACATCTGTGTAAAATCTATATTATTTATAGTTGTTTTTCTTTCAATGGACTTTTGTACAAATATACATTTTTTTAACTGGGAAGTACTCACACTGTCCTATATCACTTGCCATAAACAGGAAGTAACCTAAAAATGAATTCAGTCCAAACAAAGTGATGTCATTCCATTCTAGCTAGAGAGTTCTATCATAGTCTTTCAAAAGGGAGATTAGGAAGCATAACAGGTATGTTAAAAATTAGTACTGAGATGTCCTTGATGTGTTTGAGAATGGAAGAATTGGAAAAGGGATAATAGTATCAGTAACTAGGATAATGTCATTCAAAAAAAACCCACCCATTCAAATTACCCATAAACCATGTTAAGTCAGATTATGGACCACTGATGATAAGGTTTCTAGACTTTGAGAAATGCTTTGTGGTCAGAAAGTTTAAAAATGAGACTGTTAATATGATTAAGCCAGAGTGTGTATAGGTAGAGGGGAGAGTCATCTAACAAGACATTGCTTTTTTCTCTAAAATTCATTGAGTATTTTTATTACCAAGATTCTTAGTACTTTTCAGAATGGGCTACAACATTTATTTTTGTAATGTTTTAATTCCTTTCCTTAAGTGATTTTAATGACTGAATCGGGAAGCCTTAGTGTGTTCAGAGAATGTGGTTCATTTTAGATGATGGGGTCCTTCTGAGTCTGCCATGCTCCTAGAATTACCCATTAAACACATTCCAAGTTTTAACAATTGATTTGTCTGATTTTCTGACCAAATGGCTCAGGTAATTGGATATTGAATAGACACTGATTTTCTCTCTTTGAACAACTATTCACACTGCCCTATAAAAACAATCAGGTTTTTCTCTTCCATTATTCTTTCAAGGAATTGGTTGTCAATCTTCTCTTCTTTTTTGCCAGCCTGTAGATTTTGAAACCAAAAGAGCATACAGCTTGAAGGTAGAGGCAGCCAACGTGCACATTGACCCGAAGTTCATCAGCAATGGGCCTTTCAAGGACACCGTGACAGTCAAGATTGCAGTGGAAGATGCTGACGAGCCCCCTATGTTCTTGGCCCCAAGTTATATCCACGAAGTCCAAGAAAATGCAGCCCCTGGCACTGTGGTGGGGAGAGTGCATGCCAAAGACCCTGATGCTGCCAACAGCCCGATCAGGTACAGATAAACTTATTTTTAAAGTCTGGATGGGGAATTCTAGAGGCAAGAGGTTTTAGGGAAGCCCTACAGGAGCCACATCCTTCAGTCTCAAAAAGGGTCCAAGATACCATTCAATGTAAACAAGATGAAGACTTAGGAGACAGGAAAATTCTACTCCAGTTATTTGGATAGACTCATTCAGGCTCCATAATTTCTGGAGCAGATTTCCTGGTTATACTAGGTGATATAGCCCTTATCTTCACCTGTCTGTCTCAGAGAATTGTGGTGAAGAATAAATAATGGTTGTAAAATAATAACGGTAATTCTAATTTATTGAATACCTTTCTATGCTCCCATTACTTCACTAAGGGGAATCAGATACATAAACTAATTTATCCTCTCAACATTATTTTATAGGAATTATTATCCCTTAAGCTGAGACAAAAATGGGGTTCTGCAGGACAAAATGACCTAACCAAAGAACTCAGATAGTGATCAAGGGGCTCAGAAAGCAAGCCCTGTCTATCTAACTGCTGAACACTTTGAAGAGAAAATAAAGTGACCCTCAAATTTAGAGTGCTTTTCTTATGATGAATACTTTTTTGTGACTTAGAAAAGAAAACTAGAAAACAGAACCCTGCCTCCGCTGTCTCCCCAACCTGAGCTAATAACCAATGAGACTGATGATGAAGATGAGACAGTGATGAGAAAGAAGCTGACCAGAAGGAAGCTTGAGTTATACAGTCAAGGCATGTCTATATAGGGCAGGAATAGAAAGTTGTCTGAAACCTGCCCTGGATTCTAGCAGGTGTTTATACTTCTGTGGCCATTCCCCTAATTCCCCTAATTCCCCCTGTTCTTGCTTAGATTCCTTCTTCTGCCTCCTCATGGTCTCCCTACCCCCAGACTACCACCTACCTTTCCATCATCCTGTAGCAAGATCCAAACATCATATTGTGCTTCAGTTAAACAACAACAACAACAACAACAGTCAATGATCAAATTGTTTCTCATTGTCTCATAGTCCAAAATAATCTCAAGTCTCTCACTCGGCTAAAGCTCTTCTTCAAGCCTCTCCCCACCTCTACCCCTCAGTTACTGCTGGTCTCTCGCTTTCTTCCTCTCCCTTCTCACCAGACTCTCAGTTGCAGCTAGACTAGGCTATTTCCTGTCCTTTTCTAGTTCCTGACCTTTGTATGTTCTTCCTCCTGGTTGGAGCTCTCCGCCTCATCCTTTCCAGCTTGCAACATGGTACTCATTTTTCCCACCTCCACTTAGGTGTCACGTCCTCTAGGAGTTCTCCCAGGCACCCTAAGATAGATCAGATGCAGCTTCTACCTCACAGCTCCTATCATGCTGCATCACAGTGACAGCTTACACTGTGTTGCCATCGGCATACTCAAAGAGGGCCAGGGATATGTCTGTCTCGGTCATGGGTTGAGAAGTTACAGCCCACAGAACAAGCCACCATCTGCATTTTGAGGAACCTCTGTACTGCTTTCCATAACAGCTGTATCTTGAACAGATATCTGAACTCCCATGTTCACTGCAGTGTTATTCACGATAGACAAGCTATGGAAGTAATCTAAATTTCCATTGACAGGTGAATGGACAAAGAAATCATGATGTCTATATAATAGAATATTATTTAGCCTGAAAAAAGAAAATTCTGCCAATGGTGATAACATATGTGTATTTGGGGGATACTATGCTAAATGATGAATACTATGCTAAATGGCAAAGGTCTATATAGTCAAAGCTATGGTTTTTCCAGTAGTCCTGTGTGGATGTGAAAGCAGGACCATAAAGAAGGCTTAACGCTGAAGAATTAATGCTTTCAAATTGTGGTGCCAGAGAAGTCTGGAGAGTCCCTTGGACAGCAAGGAGATCAAACCAGTCAATCCTAAAGGAAATCAACCCTGAATATTTGTTGGAAGGACTGATGCTGAAGCTGAAGCTCCAATACTTTGGCCATCTGATGAGAATAAATGACTCACTGGAAAAGACCCTGGTGCTGGGAAACATTGAAGGCAAAAGGAGGAGGTGGCAGAGGATGAAATGGTTAGATAGCATCACTAACTCAATGGACATGAGTTTGAGCAAACTCCAGGAGATAGTGAAGGATAGGGAAGCCTGGATTGCTGCAGTCCATGGGATAGCAAAGAGCTGAACACAATTTAGCAACTAAACAACAACAATTGCTAAATGAAATAAGCTGGATTCAGAAAGACATAATATATAGCATGTTACTCCTATGTGGAATCTAAAAAAGTCTAATTGATAGAGAGTAGAACAGTGGTTGCCAGGATCTAGAGAATAGGGGAAATGGGGGGGATATTGACCAGCATGGTAACTATAGTTAATAATAATGTATCGTGGACTTGACATTTACAAAGTGAGTAGATCTTAAGTGTTCTTGCCTACCCCCCCCAACACACACACACAAACACACACACACGAATGGTAACTATGTGAGGAGGCAATGAATATGTTAATTAGTTTGATCATGGTAATCATTACACAAGGTATACTTATTTTGAAACATCATGTTGTTAGACATTAAATACAGATGATTTTTTTCTTATTAATCATACCTCAATAAAGCTGGGAAGAAAAGTAAGTATATCTGAATATGAAAAAAAAAAATATCACAGACAGTGGAGTTTTTCTATTTATACCGAAAAAAAAAATGCTGACAGGGCAGAAGGAAGTGCCAAATGTAACTGTTGTTCAGTTGCCTTTAAGTCTTTGAACATTGCCCCTCTGAGGAGAAAGGAAGACAGTTTTCTTGGCTCCAGACAACCCTGCACTAAGTTATATAAGTTAATCTTCAAACAACCTTGAGACAGTGGTCACTTTAGGATCCAATAAATGGAAATACTGGAGCTCAAAGTGCTGATGTGAATTACTCAAAGTTACATGACCAGTCAGTATTGGAGACTGGATTTTAATCCTGATCTGCCTTGGGTGGTTTACTCTGGCTGAGCAGGCACTAATGGAAAGATTTCCCAGGAACGTTTGAGTACTGTGCTCTGTATGCAAGAAGATACATTACATAACAACTGAGGAGCTTGATAGCACCTTTAAACTACTCAAAAATTTTCATGGTTTCAATTTTAAACGAATTAGCTTTGCCCTAGAATATTGAGGTACATTAGCAGCGTTTTAAAAGTGGTGACGTAAAACACATGGAACAACAGCTCATTTCCTTGCACCTCATTATTTCCAGGGATCCACATCTGTGATTGGTTATTTGGGTCATATTTTCAATGGAAGCGATTCTGTGTGTGAAGGCATTTTTCACGTCTATAATTATCCAAAGATGCTCATTACTGCCCTTGAACCAACTTCCCTCACCCACTCAAGTCCTAGTTGTTAGAACTACCAAACAATTCATAGAAAAACATTTCAAGTTTTTTATTCGGTAAGCTTTCTAGCCAGACTGCCTACTTTCCTGAGTGCTTGTCTTCACCTTTAAGGGAATTCGTGTCCTTGGACATACAGGTAGGGCCTTATAGTGTCACCCAAACTCGTAGCTGCTTAGAAATTTTTGCAAATCTTTCTTCTCAGACTCTAGCATTAGAGATCCTTTCTTTACCATTGCCTTCTTGAAATATTCTTTCCTCTTAGCTTCATTGCCAGTAACCTCTTCATGCCTCAGACATGCATGGTGTCTTTGCTAGTTTTCCATCCCAGCCCAGGCACTGGGGACTCCCTGAGACTCAACCTTTGACCTCAGATTTTCTTTCTCCTTGTGTCCACTTATTTATAGTTTCATTCCATTCTGCTGTTTAAATTGAGTTAATGCTCCAGATTTTCTGCCTCTAGACTGATCTTTCTCCCTGACTCTAATTCTGTACTTTTTCTGCTATCTGCTGTGCATTTTTACCCACTTCCTTTTTCCTTTCCTCGCTCATTCATTAGAAAGATATTTTTGAGCCTATGCTTCTTGTGACATACTTTAAAAAGAAGAAGAAGATCAGCTCTACTCCTGACTTTGTGAAACCTATGGTAGACTTGAATCTTTCCTCTCCTGGCATGGCGGCATAGCCCTAGTAGAATTTCAGTCTCTCCTTCCTGCTAAGTTGACTTTGTTTTTGTATTTCCCAAAGCCTCCCTCTCTGTGACACTCAGGCTAAAAATTCTCTAGGACTTTCCAGCTTCCCACAGATCTCCAAATATCAATTGAATCCTACTGGTTCTGTCTTTATCACATGGTCTTTCATTCCCTCTGTCACTCCTACACCTAACTCTCTTATCACCTCATATTCCTTAAAGTGAAGTGAAGTGAAATTGCTCAGTCGTGTCCAGCTCTTTGCGACCCCATGGATACCTGTAGCCCACCAGGCTCCTCCCTCCACGGGATTCTCCAGGCAAGAGTACTGGAGTGGGTTGCCATTTCCTTCTCCAGCATATTCCTTAAAAACTACATCAACTCCTTAAGTTTCCACTGCTCCTTCCCCCACTCTCACTAGCTCAGACCACCTTGCCCACACTATCGTATTCATCATCCTGATGGTCTGATTCAGTCTGTTTTTCCTTTGATCGAAAGCCCTTCATGATTTTTTTCACTGGATGAAAGTCATACTCTGTAGACTGACATTTGAGAGCTTCCATGTTCTATCCAGTGTGTAATAGTGGTGACAACAGCAAAAATCATAGCAGCTATATTTGCTTTTCTGTTTACTATATGTGAGGCACTAGGTTATACATCTTCAACATTTATTATTTCATGTCATTCTTACAGAAGACCTTAAAGTTGGGTACTATTAATATTCTAGTTTAAATGATAAGTAAGCTGAGATTTAAAGAACTTAAGTGGCTTCTCCAATATCTCTTGATGTATATACAGTGGGACATGAACTTGTACCTAGGACTTTACAAAACCAAAATCCATGTGCTCCACTTGTATAAAATAACACTTTGTTAATTATCTTTCTTCCCATGAGCCTGTCTTATCATGTCAAGTAGATAGTAAACTCCCTGGTGTCAGGGAAAATATATTATTTTTTTCTCTTTTTTTTTCACATAGAGCTCTGCTTAGGGTTCCGTCAGCTCAATCACTGAGCCTCTACTGACATTTATGAGGTGTGTGATAGTTTATCTTCCGTTTTATCACTGGTGAAGGGGACTCATCATTCCGTTCCCATAGGGAGCTGTGAAGTCAACGGTATCATGGATGAGCTCATGTTTTATATTTTATGAAGTGCTGCTCCATACTTATTTCCTCCTTCTTGGAAATAACATGATCTAGAACTGGAAGATCCAGGTTCTAATATTGGCTCCCCAGAAACCAGGAGACAGATCATTTGCAAATCCCATCATTTATAAATTGAAGAGATTAAACTCTGTGACACCCAGGGTCTTTGCTATCTCTTTTTTGTAATATTATTTGGTTGTATGGCTCTCAGTGAATGCCTTTAGACATACGTACAGCTGGCCATCTTTAGCCATGGACTCTGTATTGATGGGTTCCATATTGATGGATTCAACCAACTGCAGATCCAAACTATTTTGGGAGAAAAAGTCCAGAAGGTTCCAAAAAGTATAACTTGAATTTGTGGAACACCAGCAACGATTTACCGGAGAAGGCGATGGCATTCCAGTACTCTTGCCTGGAAAATCCCATGGACAGAGGAGCCTGGCAGGCTGCGGTCCATGGGGTCGCGAAGAGTCGGAATGACTGAGCGACTTCCCTTTCACTTTTCATTTTCATGTATTGGAGAAGGAAATGGCAACCCACTCCAGTGTTCTTGCCTGGAGAATCCCAGGGATCAGGGAGCCTGGTGGGCTGCTGTCTATGGGGTCACACAGAGTCGGACACAACTGAAGTGACTTAGCAGCAGCAGCAGCAGCAACTATTTACATAGCATTTACATTATATTAAGTATTTTAGTAATCTAGAGATAATTTAAAGTGTACAGGAGGATATGTGTTGGTTATACGCAAATATTACACCATTTTATATAAGAGACTTGAGCATCCATGGGTTTTGGTATCCTCAGGGATCCTGGATCCAGACCCTCATGGAAGTCAATGGACAATTGTCAACACTTATTAGAGCCACGTGTCTAGTACATTATCCTGGGCAAGTTATTTTACCTTACTACACCTCAGTAAAGACCATTCCTCTTGACCCATATTCTACCTCACCTTGCCCTGAAATATTCTAGAAATGGCTCTGTCTTTTTTTTTAAAAAAGCAAACTTTCTAGTGGACAGGAGTAGCTGAAACCTTCCAACTATGGTGTTAGGCTTAGGAGGGGGTCATTAAAGTGTGGGGAGGATGCTCTACAAATGAATGGCCAAGCTTGCTTTACATATTTCACAATGGAATTCAGAACCAAGCTACCTGAGAACTGCTAAAACCAAACACATTGAATAAATTTACTCAAACTGTAGTTATCATTTTCCTTTAAGTATGGAGAAAACTGATTTTTTTCTAGACTGTGAATGATCTTTGATGATAACTTTAGGTAAACTTAAGAGTATTTAATATTTCGTATGCAAAAATCTGGCAAAAGTTCCATACACTTGTGACTATTTGAGTAGTTTGGAAGCAAGGTAAACCCGCTTCCCAAATGCAGGTTCATAAATATTCAGATGGTGGATGATTGTAGTAAATATGAAGAAATCTGCAGCCTGTTATTCCATTTCTCAATCAAATATGCAGCATGTTATTCTGTTTCTCAATCAAATATGCTAAACAGCTCTTTCATTCATTGTCCTGAATAAAGAATTCCAATGTGGCAAAATGATTTCTATAAAAGATTCATGTACGGAGTTTGAAAAGTAAATTTGATTAAAAAGAAAATCTAGCTCAAGCAAGTCATTGAAAAAGTTGCTTTAAATATAGCATGGAGAAAATATTCCAATATTAAGCTGCTTAGAATGTCTCAGTCTAATTGCCTCATTTGCATTCTGCTTAGGTATTCAATCGATCGTCATACTGACCTGGACAGGTTTTTCACTATTAATCCAGAGGATGGTTTTATTAAAACTACGAAACCTTTGGATAGAGAAGAAACTGCCTGGCTCAACATATCAGTTTTTGCAGCAGAAATCCGTAAGTATTATCCTAAGGGTTTTGATTCTACTTTGCCAAATATTATTCCTTCAGACTCTCTATATTCTGGAAAATAACAGCTGAGATAGAACAAGCTTTTTTTTTTTTTTTTTTTTAGTCTTAAACATATTTTTCAATCTTTAAAATTTATTTTTGGTCATCTATATAGAAAGACATATAAGCAAATAGAGTTGTTTTCATTTTCTTGGGCGGAACTGGGTACAGGCTTGGCACATGAGCTGATAGCCTGTAGCAGCTTGAGACTCTTCACCACCACTGAAAGATTCCCCACTTTATCCTCAGTTTTGTTTAAACCCAGAGCAACAGAATCCTTAGAGCCAAGATTTATGGGTTTTTGTTTACCTATGAGGGCTTCCCTGATGGTTTAGATTATAAAGAATCTGTCTTCTGTGCAGGAGACCCAGGATCAATCCCTGGGTCAGGAAGATTCCTTGGAAAAGGGAATGGCAACCCACTCCAGTATTCTTTCCTGAGAATTCCATGAACAAGGAGCCCGGCGGCTACAGTCCATGGGGTCGCAAAGAGTTGAGGACCAGAGATTTTCCAACTTGATCACGCAGTGGATTATCATGAAGGGCTTGTTGTAACAAACATTTCTCGACCCCTCCCTCAGAGCCTCTAACTCAGGTCTTGGGTTGGGTTTGAGAATTTTCATTTCTAACAAATTCTCAAATCGTTTGATGCTGTCCTGGAACCCTCCTTTGAGAGCTGCTATTGTGGACTACACTCTGGGGAGCCAGGCTCCACTATAAGCATTTGGAATTAAACTTCAGCAGAAAGGGAAAAGTGGTTTATTTCTTACTGGTCTAATGTTAGCCTTTATTCTAGGACATGACCCCCACACTGGACTTGGCATGCTTTGGGTTTTAGGTGACTTTTGTGCCAACAGTATATTTGCCTGCAGGGCCTGAGTGAAGCTGGAGCTCACTCTTTCCCGGGAGTAACCTTGGAGCAACATGGAGTCTTCCCTTGCACATGTTTACCATCTGAATTCTCTCCTTTCAGACAACCGGCATCAGGAAGCCAAAGTCCCTGTGGCCATTAGGGTCCTTGATGTTAATGACAATGCTCCCAAGTTTGCTGCCCCTTATGAAGGCTTCATCTGTGAGAGTGACCAGACCAAGCCACATTCCAACCAGGTAATGCTGCCCTGCCCTGGCTAGGAGCAATCATTTAGAACCAGAGTTTGCTTTCAAGAGCATCCCTTGGAGAAACTTCCCAACTGCCCAAGAAGGCTTCAGAGCCCTGGTTTAGCTCAGGAGCTAAGTTCTCTAATTAAAATCAGGCTTCTTAGCCAGCCAGGAATTTTTGAATAAATGATGTGTCAATGTTAGCATGATTTATTTATGGGCCACCTTTCTCTTTCAGCCAATTGTTACAATTAGTGCAGATGACAAGGATGACACAGCCAATGGACCAAGATTTATCTTCAGTCTACCCCCTGAAATCATTCACAATCCAAATTTCACAGTCAGAGACAACAGAGGTTCGTACCAAGGTTCCTGTGCGTTCAGAGAAGTAGAAATGGAAAACAAACGGTTTTTATATTGCAGAGCACAAGTATTTCCCCCTAATCTTAATAATGCCTTTCTGTTGAAGAACAAACAAGAAATAATAATGCCACCTTTATTTTGAGACATGGGCTCATTTGGTGCATAGGAATAAGTGAGTCTATTTTTATTTTACTTTTTTTTTTTTTTTTGGTTGTTGTTGTTGGCTTTGATATTCATGAAGTGCTGGGGAAACCAAGCGGGGACGCTTACAGGGTCAATATGCAAACAACTTCATTTTTTTTTTTTAAGAGGTTGATAAACTCTTTGGGGACAGTATGGCTTTATGAATATTGATATCAAGAAAAGCATTAAAAGAGATTCATTCAATTTTGTAAGGCAATGTAATCTTTCAGCTGTCTTTCCCTTTCCAGCACAGTTTTATTGTAGTATGGTTGGGTTCAGAGCTTGATACCTAAAGGTGGCTGTAGAATTATTGCCTGAAGGGCATTAGTCTCTTTGCTGTAAACATGGCAAAATTTGATGTGATTTCTACTTTTTCTTTCATTAGTCAAGGAGATTCTAGACTTGCAAATTGTTTGCAGTAGTTGTTTTTCGTTGTTGTATAGGCCCAAACAGTTCAGTCCCTAGACAAAGCTGGCAGCAGAGCCAAGATCAAAAAATAAGTTTCTTGACTCCTCTCCAGACTATTTTCGTCTGCACCTGCTCCTATAAGCCTGTGACAATGCAAGTCTGTAAAAACAGGAAGACAAATGCCATGATTCAATATAGGAATAAAAGAAGGACGTGTGGTCCTTCTTCACACGTTTTCATTAGATACATGCTAGCTATGTGGGAGGTTATATATTGATTTCTTGGTGACTGAGATCAGGCTTCTAACTTCTTAAATTAAACTAATTATTATTACTTTCCCCATCACCGCTATCAGTGTTATCAATTATAAATACCAGTTAGTATGTTCTAGGGACTTCCCCAGTGAATCAGTGATAAAGAATCTGTCTGTAATGCAGGAAATGTAGGCTCGTTCCCCGGGTCGAGAAGATCCTCTGGAAGGGGAAATGGCAGCCCACTGCAGTGTTCTTGCCTGGGAAATCCTATGGACAAAGGGGCCTGGTGGGCTATAGTCCATGGGGTCACAAAGAGTCGAACATGACTTAGTGACTAAACAACCACCACAACAAACTGTGTTCTAAACACCATGCCAAGATCCTTCCTGCACTCTATTAAATTTTCTCAACAGTGAGAATTAGTATCATTCCCGTTTTGAAGATGAGGAAAATGAGGGACAGGCCATTAAATAAGTCAGCCACATGGGAGCGAGACCTAGATTTTAAACCTGGACTTTCAGAAGGCTAGAGGTGATGGCCTGAACCACTGTGCCCTCCTGGGTAAATTATTAAAGCAGAGAAGTGTTTCCCATGCTCCTTGGATTTGAAGGGATATGGTCTAACTTACTTTATTATTACTTCTTGGGCTGATCTGAGCATTTCATTATGATCCTTATATCTGTGTATTCATATAATCCCCAGTTTACATCTGAGCTCTCACTCCTGGATGTATTCCTGGCAATATCCCTATTTATCACTGGACACTTCCTGAAACAGCTGGTGTTTCCAGGCTTTTCTTATTGTGCCAAATTCACCTCCATCACCTGCCTTGTCTTCATTTTATGTGTTCTGTAATATTTAGTTGCTGTTAACCCTCTGAAAGCATTATACTAAGACCTATTGTTCTCCAGGGAGTTATAAATAGTTCACTTTGTCACAATACTTCGGGGATGCCATCTATATTTCCCGGGAGATTATATTACCATGGAGAAGCCAACCTCCGGCATGATCTGGTTCCCCTGCCCTTTCCTATAAGAAACTAATTCTATGTGGAGCCACCACTTTTGCATGGAATTGCTACTTTTTAAGAAAAATGCCTTTATTAACTATGGCAAACAGTTAATGAAAACTCCCATGTTTAGAGCTATTACAAAACCTTAAAGCAAATACAGTCCTATAATTATCATTTAATAGAGTTTCTTTCTACCAGCTCCTAAAAGTAATTACATATTGAAGTAATCCAAAAAGAGTAATCACATTCCACATCCTATTAATAGCCTACTGAGTTACCAAATTTCCCGGCTGAGACTGTTTTCCATAGAAAACATGAGATAATGGTTTATAGCATGCTGAGTAAAAGCATCAGCTTTCTCTCTTCTTGAGTGTTTGCTTCCATTATGCCATGTAAATAATCAGGATTGTGTTTGCCTAAACTCTGTGGAAGCATTCGGCCTCTTTAAAAATATAAGAGGGGAAGCCATCTTAATACACACAAGCCTTTTATTTCATATTTTATCTTACTCCATTCTACAGCACCGGAGCTTCAAAGACAACTCAGCAGGGAGCCGGGAAGTAGAGCACTAGTAACTCTTCGACATCTGAGTCCATCTTTGGCTATTAAGATCAAGAGCGGTTGCTGTTTGGGGAGATGAAGAGCTGATCCACCCAGGCTTTGAGATGCATTTAGTTTGAAAATACTAGACTTATGGCACCTTTTAAAATCATGAGGAACATGTAATGAATATGAAAAGCACAAAGGAAAAAAATACTGAGAATAGCACCTCTCGTGTATGTAGCTCTTCATTGGTTTATAAAGCTTTCTAGTCGCCATTGTTGCACTTAATTCCTAAACAGCCCCAGAAAGTAGGCATTTTGGATATTTTTGTCCCCATTTCCTAGATGAGGAAGAAATATGAATAGTCAGAAGATTCAGAAACTTGCCTAAGGTCACCTTGCCAATAAATAAATTGGCCTAGAATGCTTGTGTGTTTACTGAATTCTGTCAGGTGTAGTAACACTGTATATTGTGAATATAGAGCTTGTGTCTCTTCTAATTTCTGATTTTGGAATTATTGTTTAAAAAATCTTTGTTTACCCCATAATCAACTAACAGTATTTTGAAGAGAAAACTATCTAAAATTCAATTCATCAATCTAGGATTCCAGGGAAAGTATGAAGAGAAAAGGACAAACTGTAATTTTAATCAGCCGTGAAAATTATAGTAAAATATATTTGTGGAGGACAAATTTTATAATTTTATTCTACTACATAATTAATACATATTCCTTGTAGGAAAATTAGAAAATACAAACAAGCAGAAATAAACTTAGAAATAATAAAATAACGTGGTAATATACAATCTAAAAATAATCACTGCTAATTTTTATAGCCTTCTAGCTGTTTTCTTAGCATATATTTTGATCTTTAAAAAAAGCAACCATAAAATAATGTTCTCTTTTTTCCCTACATAATAATACATGATGTGCATTTTTTAGCATCATTATACTTACATCAACATTTTTTTCCTAAATAACCTCCTGACCTCATTATAAGGGTATATGATATCACTGACTATTGTTGGGTAAACACATTCTTTTCACACACTTTTGTTGTTCAGTTGCTCAGTCTTGTCAGACTCTTTGTGACCCCATGGACTGCAGCACGCCAGGCCTCCCTGTCTTTCACCATCTCCTGGAGTTAGCTCAAACTCATGTCCATTGAAATGCCATCCAACCATCTCACCCTCTGTCAAAGTGATGTCTTTGCTTTATAATATGCTCTCTAAGGTTTGTCATTTGTCATAGCTTTCCTTCCAGAGAGCAAGCGTCTTTTAATTTCATGACTGCACTCATCCTCCACAGTGATTTTGGAGCCCAAGAAAAGAAAATCTGTCACTGTTTCCACTTTTCCCACTTCTGTTTGCCATAAAGTGTTGGGATCAGATGCTGTGCCAGCTTTTTCACTCTCTTCTTTCACCCTCATCAAGAGGCTCTTTAGTTCCTCTTCACTTTCTGGCATTAGAGTGGTTATCATCTGAGGTTGTTGATATTTCTCCCAGCAATGTGGATTCCAGCTTGTGCTTGACCCAGCCTGGCATTTCACATGATGTAGTCTTCATATAAATTAAGTGAGCAGGGTGACAATATACAGCCTCGTCTTACTCCATTCCCAATTTTGAACCAATCTGTTGTTCCATGTCCAGTTCTAACCATTGCTTCTTGACCTGCATACAGGTTTCAGAGGAGGCAGGTAAGGTGGTCTGATATTCCCTTCTCTTTAATAATTTTCCACAGTTTGTTGTGATCCACACAGTCAAAGACTTTCACATAGTCAATGAAACAGAAGTAGATGTTTTTCTAGAATTCCCTTGCTTTCTCTATGATCCAAGGGATATTGGCAATTGGATCTCTGGTTCCTTTGCCTTTTCTAAACCCAGCTTGTACATCTGGAAGTTCTTGGTTCACGTACTCACGTACTGCTGAAGCTCTGCATAGAGAATTTTGAGCTTAACCTTGAATAGCATGTCTTATCATACTACTGCATAATCTCCCTACTGTTTCAGTGTCCTTTCAGTCCTGTTTATGCTGTGTTTTTTTAAAGATTTTTTTTTTTCATTTTAATTTTTTCTTTAAGACCAAAAACATTTTGTATTGGGGTATAGCCAGTTGACAATATTGTGACAGCTTCAGGTTAACAATGAAGAGATTCAGCCGTATCTATACATGTATCCATTCTCTCCCAAACCCCAGGCTGGCACATAACATTGAGCAGAGTTCCATGTGCTACACAATAGGTTTTTGTTGGCTATCCATTTTAAATATAGCAGTGTGTACATGACCTTTCAGTTTTTCTGTGTAATATTATTTTTAGCAAGATTTTCCTCATGAAAAATTGACATCAATATCCACTTTGCTTCTTTCCTATATATCACATTTCCCATTCCAACCTTTTAACCATATGAGATAAATACACAGGCTCCCTTTGTTGGCCATTTTTAAAATATTATTTAAGAAATAGTCATTTCTAGTTTCTTGGTAACACCATCCTTATTTTCACCTGCATTACATACTACTAGATTTTATGGACTATCAACGCTTCCTAATCTAGTTACTCTCATGAGAGCATCATATTTTTCATTAATGGTTTCACACATATTATGTTAAAATCTGACAGGTATTTTGTCCACATTGTTTTCCTTTTATTACTCTTCCTTAGATTTTGGTTTCTTTGTTCCTCCAGATATAATTTAGAACTTTTTTAGGTGCTTGATAAGTATCTTTGTGAATTTTATTGTGTTTACCATAAATTTACCTATTAATTTAAAAACTAAGAAATCCAGAAAAGAATTGATATTTACTGGTCATCTGCAATAGCCTGGCACTGTGCTAAGTGCCTTTATGAATGGAATCAAATTTAACCCTAAAAACTATTAATTTCCTGGATGAGAATATAGCAACTCAAGACATTTACCTAATATGTCTAAATGTCAGGCAGTTATATGTAGAAGAGTCATGATTCAAACCCAGATCTGTTTGACCCCAAATACTGAGATTTGCTCTTTGGAAGCTTTATAAAGGAGAATACTTTGGCCACCTGATGTGAAGAGCTGACTCATTAGAAAAGACTGAAGGCAAAAGAATAGGGTGGCAGAGGAGGGGATGTTTAGATAGCCTCACTGACTCAATGGACACGAATGTGAGCAAACTCCCGGAGACAGAGCAGGAGAGAGGAGCCTGCTGCCCATGGGGTGGCAAAGGGTTGGACACGACTTAGTGACTTAACAACAACAACAAAGGAGAAGGATTTGAGAAATCTCTTGATGAAAACTTAAAAATCGATAGAACATTTGTCATTTTCTGCCTCATCATATTAACCATGGAATCAATTTGACACTTCCCTGAAAATATGTCTTACAGAAGCTCTTATTTTTTTTCTTGTGTCACCCATACATCTCAGAAATGTGTATGTCCAAATTGAGGGGACCCTCTCAAAGATGGATATAGAGTAGCTGGCTAATTAAAATAATGAGAGAATTTGTAGCCAAACCTAGGATACAAAAATGATTTCCTACAGGGGTTTTATTATTGTCAGTTTGTTTCATTTTCCATTTGTTTTTCTAGAGTTGTTTTTCATGGAGCCCCTGCCTATAGTGGTTCTTTTTGTTAGTAAAGGATCAGTGGCCAGAGTGGACAGCAAGAAAGACCATCACAGGACATGGTGCTGTCTCCTCTGACATGGCCCTCCCTGCAGCACCATCCTCCCATTGGTGCTGATGTCTAGATCTAAAGGGGGGATATCTGTCTCTTATACACATCTAGATGTGTATAAGAGACAGAATAATGCCTTTACTTGTTAATTTAATGGGGATATTATTTCTAGAGTTTTATCATTAAGCATAATATTGATTGTTAGATTAAAATTAAGATTTATGTTGTGTGTGTGTATTTTAGGAAGTTTCCTTTCCATTTTAATTTTATTTTAAAAAATGGATGTTCAGTTTTTAACACAATTTTTGGATACTAATAATAAGATAGTATGATTTTGACCACTGACCTAACTGATATATTAAATTAAAATATCCTGATTTTGAACTTCATATTTCTAATTTCCAAACCTCTATTCCACATAATGATAAAATGTAGAGGAAAGAGCAAGGGTTAAATGTTGGCTCTAGCAGCCAGTGAGATATAGTCTCATATATCAGGAAATTCCTAAAAGCACATGCAGCAAAGTTAGCTATTTTGTGTAAGCACAGGTGATTTTGATAGTGACTGTTCATGACCTACCTGCAGAGGACCTGAAACTATCATGGCAGCCTCCAAACAGGCTGTCTGACTCTAGTCTTACCCCCACTTAACTTGCCCCCACTGATAATTCTTTCTTTTTAAAATTCTCCTATGGCCCTCCATTTCTTATGGCTTTAGCTGAAACTTTATAGCCTAGTGAGCAAGATCTACTTCCCATAAACTTTGGGTCTATCATCTCCTTTCTCTTGTTACCCTAAACCATGCTCCAGAAACTTCAAACAATCTTTATTTTCCTAAATATGCTGTATTCTCACATGCCCATGCTTTTGTTCTGTGGAAAACGTACCCCCATCCCTGCCTATTATACCTCCTCTTTCAAGTCGCGTTGTAAATGAAGTCCCTTAGGTGAAGCTTTGCTGGGCATCCCAGCCCATCCCTGGATGCTACCTCCTCTGTGCTCCAGGAGCACTACACTAACCTCTAGTGTTTTTTTAATCACTGCGTTCTAAGCATATGTTTCTCTGTCTGTCTCCCATTAGAATATGAGCTCTGGTATCCCAAAACTTAAAAAAATGTGGGTTGACCAAATGCATGAATTAAAGTGGAAAAAGTAGATAGAAAGACATGTAATGTGCTTCAGTCATTTGGGGGGTTAGTTATTATTGTGGAAAAATGATTATGTTATGAGATAAGCTTCAGGCTAAAAAAGACAACACTTCTTTCTATGGTGGAAAGTTCTGAAGGAGTCAGTACCAGATCACCCACTCCTTCTATCCATTTATCCTTTCATCATATATTATTGCACAAAGTTATATTGGACATCTAAGGTCTGGATCCAGGAAGAGATGGCTTTCAAATGTATTAAATTTGTAAGTATATTATCTAATATGCACCAAGTTGCAGATCAAATGAGTTCTGATACATGATACATTCAGAGTTAAGTTTGAACTGCTAAAAAAATCAAATTAAAAAAAAATAGAACAACTAGGAATAAAACTACCATATGACCCAGCAATCTCACTCCTAGGCATATACCTCGAGGGAATGAAAATTGAAAGAGACACATGTATCCCATTGTTCACTGCAGCACTATTTACAGTAGCTAGAACATGGAAGTAACCTAGATGTCCATCGACAGATGAATGGATAAAGGATTTGTGGTATATATACACAACAGAATATTACTCAGCCATAAAAAGGAATGCATTTGAGTCAGTTCTAATGAGGTGGATAAACTTAGGACCTATTATACAGAGTGAAGTGAGTCAGAAAGAGAAAGATAAATACCATATTCTAACACACACACATATATATATGGAATCTAGAAAAATGGTTCTGAAGAATTTATTTACAGGGCGACAGTAGATAAACAGACATAGAGAATAGACTTATGGATATGGGGAGAGGGGAGGAGAGGGTGAGATGTATGAAAAGAGTAACATGGAAACTTATATTACCATATGTAAAATAGATAGCCAATGGGAAATTGCCTCATGGCTCAGGAAACTCAAACAGGGGCTCTGCATCAACCTAGAGGGCTGAGGTGGGGAGGGAGATGGGAGGGAGCTTCAAAACGGAGGGTATATATGTATACCTATGGATGATTCGTGTTGAGGTTTGACAAAAAACAGCAAAATCTTATAAAGCAATTATCCTTCAATAAAAAATAAATTAATTAAAAATATTTTTTAAAATAGAACAAAAAACATTTGTATGGAAAGCAGGTTTGGCTTGGTAAGGAAAGATAGCCAAGACAGATTCATCCTGATTAGACCAATTGGCAAACATCTTTCTTTCTTTTTTTTTTTTTTGGTCTAAACTAATGACAATTCTTTTTCTAATGAGCACCACCAAAAAGCATCCAAATATGCTTCTAGCTTTTCACTTTTATAATTTAAAGATAATCAAACAGATTTCTGTGGGACTTTTCCCCCCTTAATTGCTTCAATATGGAAGATTCTCTGTTGGCAGATCAAAATGGCAGATGGCTTTTAATGCCCTGCCATTTTCCCTGTATAAATAATTATGTTCCTTTTCTGCCTGAAATTCACTGCCGTGGTTTGTCCAACACAGAACACAATTTATCTGGAAACCCACCCCCTCCTCAACCTAACAGAAGGAGAAATAGGTCTTTTTGGTGAATTAGATAGATTATTCTTTCAAGGTTCGCTCTGGTCACTGACTTAACCCTTGGGATTTCTCAACTCACTAAAAGACCCTAAATGTTTATCTCCCACTGAATTCCTTGGTAGTTTTCCTTTTCTAAAACCAGGAAATACATTCCTTTCTCCCTCCGTATCACCAAGAGAAAATTATCCTCTAACAAAAGTGGAAGGAGAGTTGATTCTAAGGAATGTGATAAACTACAACCTGAAAAGTCTGTTGATACCAACAAAGAGTGCACACTTAGATGCCTCCTATACACATCAGTTCAGTTCAGTTCAGTCATATCCAGCTCTTTGTGACTCCATGGACTGCAGCACGCCAAGCTTCCCTGTCCATCACCAACTCCTTGCTCAAACTCATGTCCATCAAGTCAGTGATGCTATCCAACCATCTCATCCTCAGTCATCCCCTTCTCCTCCTGTCTTCAATCTTTCCCAGCATCAGGGTCTTTTCAAATGAGTCAGCTCTTTGCATCAGGTGGCCAAAACATTGGAGCTTCAGCTTCAGCATCAGTCCTTCCAATGAATATTCAGGACTGATTTCCTTTAGGATTGACTGGTTTAATCTCCTTGCTGTCCAAGGGACTCTCAAGAGTTTTCTCCAACACCACAGTTCAAAAGCATCAAATCTATGTGCATATACACATGCACATAGGAAATTGTTCCCATGTTATTTGTTGTGTTTTGAATTTTGAATCTCAGCATCAGAGATATAATTAAAAGATCATAATCCCCCTTCCTCTGTAGGATATAGGCCTTCACTTACAGGGGAGACATTATAGCCATCTGAGTCTTGGATCAAACAATTTTCTGCATTAATATTTTAAGGCTAGTCTCATAGAATTTACCTCACTGTAGCATTTCCATCATTCCAAAATTAAGAAAATAATAGATTTCTTTTCACGTCTGGATACTGGTTTGTTTTTGAAGGTGTGTGTGTTTATGGAAATGCTATGGGAAGAGAAGTGTTGAATAAGTGCCCTAAATCCTTCATAGGTCTCTCTGACATAAAATTCTTAGGGTTCTAAGAGCAGCTCTTTCATCTGGGACTTGAGTCTGTGAGGATTTAGCTATAGGCTGTGATGGGGGTCCGTATGATTAACTAACCATGTTGGGGAAATCTGGTATTTTAAAAAAAGGAACAAATGTGGCGTGCAATAATATCAGAATTCTAGAGTCTGCTGTGTACTGGTAAAAATACAGTGAAACCTAGAGGAGTTTGAATCCTAGTTTTGTTTGTATTTTCCATGTTACTGTGGCCAGTTGCTTCCCTCTTTTTTTCTTAATTTCTTTTCATATAAAATAAAGGTAATTATACTTTCTGCACATAGTTTAGAATTTCTTTGGCATTAAGTAGGTGGAAGTAACAAAGAATAAGGTTTGCACATATTAGCAGCTCAATAAATGTTACTTAATTAAATCTGACTCACCCAAAATAATAAGAAAAAATAATGAGATAAAGAGATGATATTTTCCAGGAACAAAATATATAATATAGATAGAGGCAGCGATGATCAAGTTGGTTTCAAATGTACAAAGTGGGAGAGGATAGACAGTCTGGAAATTGATGGCAAGCTATTAAGTCAGTAAAATCTGACTGTGTGGAAAAGCCAGATGGATGCTGAATGTAATGAAAGAAACCTCCTTTAACTGTTTGTTTTTCTAGCTCACAAAACACTGCTGACCAAACAAAGATGAATAAGCAAGGTTCTTGCCTTCAGTGATGTTACTGTCCATTGGACAAGAAACACGTTCAAACAGTTGCCATAGACTATGAAATATTCAATATGAGCAATGACTACAGGTAGATAAGTGGCTCATGCGGTGTTTAGAAAGACAATAAAAAATATATACAGAAGCTATTAAGTTTACCTTTAAGCATTAGTCATCTCAGAAAGTTAATGCTACAAACTTTAAAAACATTATTTGAAATTTCTATTATTTCAGTCCCTCCCTCAGATTCAAGGTGTCACAAATATTGCTATCAAAAATTAAAATTATTTTTTCAAAAATCACAAATGTAAATGAGTACCCAAAAATCTAAATAACTAGACTTTTCAATGATGTTTTTTGTACAATAATTCTGTGGCATGTGTCTTTCTGAAATTTTAAAAGTTTGAAACTTCACTAAATACTTTTGGGACACACTTTATATATATATACAGTTTTCATTATCCTGATAGAGCTATTACCATATATATAAGGAAAGTAGAAAAGACCCAGAGGAACATAATCACATAATGATTATTCTACTAGGGACTGCATAACTGTCTTCAAATGTGTGGAAGCTTTTAATGGGGTGGATGGGTTTAGTTTGTTGCTAAGGTTGGAGCAGAAAGGGTAAATTAGGTAGATTTAGGTCAGAAGTGAATTAAATAAGAGCAAGGCTTGGCCTAGATCTTTTACAGTCTCAAGAGATGGGCTCCAGTAGGATGCAGACAGTGTCTGTCTTCACAGGCTAAAGTATTAATATCTCTGGTCAAGTTGATCAGTAGGGGGATCTTTAGCTTTGGAGCAGAGAGCGACAAAGGAAAAGAGGTGGTAAGGAAGAGTGTCTTAAGATGTTCTTTAGGGCGCTATTCTCTCGCTTTAGGCCAAGCCTCTCTTCTGACATCATGATGAGAGCAGAAAGTGCTTATCCTTTGCCGGCAGTGATTCCTCTTTTCAGGTTGCTATGCCCATATATGGCTTCCCTGGTGGCGCAGATGGTAAAGAATCTGCCTGCAGTGTGGGAGACCCAGGTTTGATCCCTGGGTCCGGAATATCCCCTGGAGAAGGAAATGGCAACCCACTCAGTATTCTTGCCTGGAAAATCCCATGGGCAAAGGAGTCTGAAAGGCTGTAGTCCATGGGGTCGCAGAGTTAGACACGACTGAGTTTGCCCATATATTGCCCATTTTGCCCTGGTTGTTTTTCTTTTGGCTAATATAAGATAGACACCCAGTATAGTTGATGTAGCAAAGCCTGCTTCCCTATCATAATTTTCCCTTTTAATATCCTTTGTATATATCCCTCCCTTGGGTGATATCATCATCATGGCCCTTACGTTTGCATCTCCAAACTGGTACCATGGAGACCATCATTATGAAGAACTTTTACATTTTGTTAATGTAATCACAAAGTATGCAGATAAAAATAGCATCCAGTTAGGAGTCTAGGTTGTAGACATAAAAATTTGAAACCTGAATTTATTTACCATTAATAGAAATACTACAGTTTGTACAAGACACATACTAGTAATTAATGACCTCATTTGCAAGTTTTTGCCCAAGTTGGCGGGGAGGTGGAAGGAAAGGCTTCCGTGTTTGTGGACAGGGAGGAGAATATAAGGTGTCAGGATGAAACACCAAGGTGATTGAAAAGCATTTTCTTACCATGGGAAATACCTTACCCAGAACTGAAGAGCATGAACTATCTTCCTACCTCTGAAGGATGCGCCCTTCTCTGTAGACAATTGCATTCAAGGGTGCAATGACATTTCTAAGAATTCACTTTCCTCTCTTTGCCAGTATGTTTCTCTTCCTCATTATTCTACTGTACAAAGAGGAGAACTTCCAGAAAAGAATTGATATTTACTGGTCATCTGCAATAGCCTGGCACTGTGCTAAGTGCCTTTATGAATGGAATCAAATTTAACCCTAAAAACTATTAATTTCCTGGATGAGAATATAGCAACTCAAGACATTTACCTAATATGTCTAAATGTCAGGCAGTTATATGTAGAAGAGTCATGATTCAAACCCAGATCTGTTTGACCCCAAATACTGAGATTTGCTCTTTGGAAGCTTTATAAAGGAGAATACTTTGGCCACCTGATGTGAAGAGCTGACTCATTAGAAAAGACTGAAGGCAAAAGAATAGGGTGGCAGAGGAGGGGATGTTTAGATAGCCTCACTGACTCAATGGACACGAATATGAGCAAACTCCCGGAGACAGAGCAGGAGAGAGGAGCCTGCTGCCCATGGGGTGGCAAAGGGTTGGACACGACTTAGTGACTTAACAACAACAACAAAGGAGAAGGATTTGAGAAATCTCTTGATGAAAACTTAAAAATCGATAGAACATTTGTCATTTTCTGCCTCATCATATTAACCATGGAATCAATTTGACACTTCCCTGAAAATATGTCTTACAGAAGCTCTTATTTTTTTTCTTGTGTCACCCATACATCTCAGAAATGTGTATGTCCAAATTGAGGGGACCCTCTCAAAGATGGATATAGAGTAGCTGGCTAATTAAAATAATGAGAGAATTTGTAGCCAAACCTAGGATACAAAAATGATTTCCTACAGGGGTTTTATTATTGTCAGTTTGTTTCATTTTCCATTTGTTTTTCTAGAGTTGTTTTTCATGGAGCCCCTGCCTATAGTGGTTCTTTTTGTTAGTAAAGGATCAGTGGCCAGAGTGGACAGCAAGAAAGACCATCACAGGACATGGTGCTGTCTCCTCTGACATGGCCCTCCCTGCAGCACCATCCTCCCATTGGTGCTGATGTCTAGATCTAAAGGGGGGATATTGTATGCATTCAAACAACAGCAACCGCCTAAGTGCCAAGCTAGTCTGGTTAGACATGCTTCTCGTCTAACTATGCCTACGCCTCACCAGTTCACGAGCTCTGGAGGACCTGGATTCTGGTGCTGAGTTTTCCAGTAGAAGGATTCCTGAGCTTCCTGGAAGCACAGCCCAGAGAACAACCAAAGATTTTTATTATTTGGTCTTAATCTCAACCCCATGCGGCATGCTTGCTATCCACTTCTGTCCTAATTTTAAAGATGAACAAGTAAGGCTCTGGCAGGACAAATGACTCATTCTAAAGCAAGTGTTTGGACTATGCCCAGGAACAGACCTTTAGTCCATTTATTTTCCACCTCTTAAACTAATTTTAAAATCCATATGTGAAACATTTTTTAAAAGTTCTTGAGATTCTACTGATGAATCACTCAGAGACAATAAATGGTTCAGTCAGCTGGGTACTTTGATGAGCTTTCATTTCATAGTTTCAGTGTGTCTGAGAGGACTCAGCTGTTCAGAATATGAAACATCCTGAATTCACAGGCTGGTGTCCTACTCAGATACATGTTTTCCACTAGTGTTTGATTTTCAATTACCTTCATGTATCAGCCAGCCTGCTGTCATCTGGAGGTACAGTTTTGCATGGATTGCACACTGAAGAGTAGATTTTTAAGCCATGGCCTCCACAGGTTTAAAAAAAAATAAAAACACTTAGGTCATGTTCCCACCAAACTGCACCATGGGTAACAGGGTGGGACTCAATAGATGACATCTCTTGGGGATGTCATTCATATCAGAGAGGTATATTTGACCAAGCAATTTAATTAATTTCTTTTCTTCATAAATTTTTTCATATTTATTTTTATTCATGATGGCATGACATTTGTGATATTTCAGATTATTAAAATACAGTAAATATTTAACATTTAATTTGTGAAAGTCTTACTTGAATTCAAATAAAATTATGAGAAGGAAAAAATAACATTTGAAGTAATTTATGTGGATATGTCAATTTTTTTGTGTTTGTTAACCATAGAACAATGGTATAGCCTACAATAGGAAAGAACAGTCAGCAAATGGAATGTTAAGTTTACATTCTATTTGAAGAGCTTTTTAAAAAACTCATGATTTTTCATAGTACATATAATTTTTCTCCAGTGATAAGAGCAATATATGCTAATCACACAAACTTTAGAAAATATAGAGATGAGGGCTGGCAGTTCTGCCCTGTTTTGATTGAGAGATTGGCAGCAAAGGGCAGAAGATCTGTCACTAATAAGTCTTGCCAAAAACCAGCCAGCACACACACCTTAGCTTCTGCAATACTCAGAATATCTATTCAGTCCTAAATGAGACTGAACCTGGTATAGATATTTTTTTAATCTCACACAGACTATGTTACATTTTCTTTAACCTAAAAATATGAATTCAGCTTTTAGATTCTAGGATAATTTTTCCTACCACAGGAGCTAATTCATGGTACTATCAATTCATTCAAAGCAATGGGCCATCATCTTGGTCATAACCTTGCTATAAATTACTGATTCCTACCTCACAAAATAGGCATGCCATATTGAGTGTGTATGTGTGTGTGTGTGTAATTTGATGGAGCATATTCAAAACTTCCACTGTTTTATAATAGCAATGTTTTCCAAGCGCAGAGCATATGGTCTAGAAAAAATCTTTTTGGCGGGTAGAGATATGCAGAAAACATGATGAGGAAGCATTTGGGAATAGGTTACAAAAGATTGAGAAATACATGAAAACCAACATCTGGAACTTGGGTGAAACCTTTCCCAAAACATGGTTACAACATTTGTTCAACAAATATTTGTTGAATGTCTGCTGTGTGTCCAGCAATAGAGGGACTGAGATGAAGCAGATAAAAGCCCCTGTTTTCCAGAAGTCCACAGTCTAGGAGAGAACCAAGTATTTTATGCCAACAAATAATGACAGAAGAGTGGGAGACTGATTTTCATAGGAATGTACAGTGTGCTGGGTCCCAATGGAGATGGGGGGAGAGGTCTAGAAAAGTGACCTTGGATTCAGTTTTGAAGCTTGAGAAACTCACTTGTCATGATTAAAGGAACTTTGGGTGGATCGGAGGGCTTTTTAAAGCAAAGGGTCAAAGTCAAGGTGTACAAAGAATATGGTGTGCTGGGGAACAATCTTTAAGTTCTGCACAGCAGGCTGAACTGGGGTGTGTGGGAAACAACAGGCGTGAGCCTGGAAGGCAAGGTAAATCTAGATCAGGGAACTATCTGGAGATCCACTGTGTAGATGTGGGCTGTGTTGTGTAGGCAACAGAGAAAACATCATTGTTTTAAGCAGGAATGATATTTTCAACTGGGTGGCTGATGTTGCTTGAATTTCGGAAACTATAAACCTGCTTCTAGGTTTATAAAATATTTTTATTTTAAAGACAACATTTCCCTTTAGGACTTATGAGTAAGTTTGTACTTTGGGCAAGACTTGAGAGTGGATTAGAAATCTCTCAAAAAACTAACAAAAACTGGCCAAAGGCTTGTCATGAAGTTGGGAAAGTGCACACTTGCCTATCTATTTGATTGTATCCTTCACTAACAGAGGGTGTGGTTGAAGCCCATATGTCCTTGTATTTGAGGAAAAGGACAAACACTCAAACAGAAAATGGTGTCCTTACCCAGCCACTGAAAGCATTCATATTGATGAAATAAAAAAGAGCCAATTTCTGAATTTTGTTTCCAGATGGGACAAAACTCAGGGATCTTTGTCATACCAAGTGGCAGCGGCTTCTATGGATGTCTAGATTAAAGAACAAGTGGGGCGGTTCTGGTTGTTAGCCTCGGTGGTGAGAAGAGCACACTCAGATCAGCCAAGCTGAATGGAGCAGTGTGAAGGCTGTGACTCCCTGGCCTTGCTCTCCAAGTGAGCCTTGTCTCCCCTCTTCCCACAGATAATACCGCGGGGGTGTATGCCCGGCGCGGAGGGTTCAGTCGGCAGAAGCAGGATTTGTACCTCCTGCCCATCGTGATCAGTGACGGTGGGATCCCTCCCATGAGCAGTACCAACACCCTCACCATCAAAGTCTGTGGGTGTGACGTGAACGGGGCGCTGCTGTCCTGCAACGCAGAAGCCTACATCCTGAACGCCGGCCTGAGCACCGGGGCGCTGATCGCCATCCTCGCCTGCATCGTCATTCTCCTGGGTAAGGGATCTCCCCTGCCACCAGGGGGAAGGGCCTTTCATCCAGATGCCCATCCTTGACACACGTATATTTCCCAAGTTATATGTGCTGTATACTGTGGATGCAACTTGGGACAAAAAAAGAAGTGGCATCTGCCTGCTCATCTATTTCAGGGTGTGGTGGGGGGAGCAGGTGACTTAGCAAGCATTAGAGCAGAGTTAGGGGAACTTTGTGTTGAGCAAATTGCTGGCATCACTAGATTGCTAGCAGAGTACATCTAGGGGCATCAACAGGGCACCGGGTAAAACATCAGAATTTTTTTAGGAGAGGAATTTAGGCAGAGACATAGTATATGAACAACCATTTGCCTTACAAGAAGAATGAGAAGAGTTAGAGGTAGAAAGAGTAATTGTGATGTCAAAGACAGTCTATGGAGGACTCAAGGAGCTGGATGAACACTGGCCTGGCTGAAGCTGGATCTTGGCTCCCCGCCACCACCCCCTCCGTTGTCATATGTAATATCTGGGTATATGCCTCAGCTCGGAGGGACCTGGGAGAAGCTTTTCCTGCATTTGCCTGCTGAATTTGGTGCCCCTCTTCCACACATCGTCCCATCTATAGTTTATTCCGTAATAGCAGGAAAGCCTCAGGAAGATTGCATCAGTAGTCCCAAAGTCTCAGAACTCATGCATGACAAAAAAGTCAGGATTCAAACCTAAGTATGTCAGACACCAATTTATACTTGTTCCATGATGGTTAGTTGTCTACTGAATGAATTAATGGATCTTTGATGCATAGGGAAGAGCCAACGAATTGAATTCAACAAATAGTTAATGAGCATTTTCAGGATACCAGGCCCTGTGTTCAGCTCGGAGGGATAAAGAAAAGAATTATACAAGATCTCAGTGATCAAAAAGTTCATCATCTATTGAGGAAAATAGGCATGAGCAGATAAATACAGAGGCATATGGTGAGCGCCATAACTGGGATATGAACATAACAGGCATGGGAGCACAAGAGTAGAAAGTGCCTGACATTGAGTGGGAACGTCAGAGACATCTTCCTGGAGGATGTAACACACCTATCAGATGCTGAGTGTTCCATCTTAGGAAAGGGGCTGGGAAGGATGGATAGTCCAAGCAGCGGGGGCAGAAAACAGAAATGTTCTGAGAAGTTCATAATTGAGTGGGGGAGGCAGATGTGTGAACAGTGTAACACGTGTCATGGTGATGGCCAGGTGGATACATAGAATGGATGCCAGTAGTCCTGTCTGGTATCAGAATGGGATATCAGGAAGGATTTTTGTGATGAAAGATTAAGAGTTATCCAAGCAAAGAAAGTGAAAAGGAGTGATCCTGGTGAAGGTGTTGTTAGGAACTAGGCACAGGGAAAGAACGCTGCCTAGTGAGCCCGGGAAGCCGTTCAGAGTCTAAGCAAATGCACACCCTCATCCTCTATCTCACAGAGATCGTGGATCCAGAGGGGCGCTAAGGTCACTTGCCAAGTTCAGTCACAAACATTTTCTGCAGTCTTGCTGAGTACGTGGTTGCTGTTGTTTGGTTGCTAAGTGGTGTCTGACTCTTTTATGACCCCATGGACTCCATGTGACCCCATGCCAGGCTCCTCTGTCTGTGGGGTTTTCCAGGCAAGAATACTGGAGTGGGTTGCCATTTCTTTTTTCAGGGGATCCTCCCAACCCATGTCTCCGGTACTGGCAGGTGGATTCTGTACCACTGAGCCACCAGGGAAGCCCGTGTGATCCAGTGAAAGACTGCAGAAGCCTCTTGTGGGGAAGTGGGGGGCGGGGGGCAGATTGCCAGAGGAATGAAGCAGTGGCTGAGCTTTCTTTGTAAGCAACTCTGCTCACTTACCTAGATGGCCTGGGTTTAGTGGAATCCCCTCTCTCAGAGAAGAGACAATAACTGATTTCATCTGGAGTTTCAGCTGACACTCTTTTCTGTTCAGATTTGTCATTTGTCTGTTGGGGGTCTTTATAAGCTACCTCTCTTCTGTATGGTGGTCCGAAGAGAGTCTAGCCATGCTTATGATACAGTTTCTTATAAAGGTATAGTGGGTTCAGTGCTGGCCTAACCTCAGAGCTCTTGCAACCTCTTTTAGAACAGGACCTCAAGTCTTTCGTGTCCTCATTTGTAAACTTTGGAGAGGCAGCTGCCTTCCTTTGCAAAAAGAGACAGGCATAACCCACATTTAAGAGGCTACAGACAGACGGACATATTTAGAATCTTCCTAATTCTTTGGAAAATGACTTCCAAATAGTATCAGATTGATTTGTAAAAAGCTCACAATAGTTCCAACTTGCCAGTTTGTTTGGATAATAATATTTTCCTGGCAGCGTTTTTGCAGAGGAAGAGACAGGTGGAGGCCAGCTTTTGCACATCTTTGAGGATTCCAGGTAAAGCACTCATTTCATAGACTGGTCCCTGTTCTGAAGCATGTGTATGCCATGCTTTAAGGTAAGCAGAGTTCCCCTGGGAAAAGAACTCCAGAAGACTGGACTTAACCTCTGCTTCCTTTCCTTGTCTTTCCCTGTAGTTATTGTAGTGCTGTTCGTGACCCTGAGAAGGCAAAAGAAAGAACCACTCATCGTCTTTGAGGAAGAAGATGTCCGAGAGAACATCATCACCTATGACGACGAGGGTGGTGGGGAGGAAGACACAGAAGCCTTTGATATCGCCACCCTCCAGAACCCCGACGGTATCAACGGATTTATCCCTCGCAAAGACATCAAACCTGAGTATCAGTACATGCCTAGACCTGGGCTCCGGCCAGCTCCCAACAGTGTGGATGTGGATGACTTCATCAACACGAGAATACAGGAGGCGGATAATGACCCGACTGCCCCTCCTTATGACTCCATCCAAATCTATGGTTACGAAGGCAGGGGCTCCGTGGCTGGGTCCCTGAGCTCCTTAGAGTCGGCTACCACAGATTCAGACTTGGACTATGACTACCTACAGAACTGGGGCCCTCGGTTTAAGAAACTAGCAGACTTGTACGGTTCCAAAGACACTTTTGATGACGACTCTTAACAATAACGATACAAATTTGGCCTTAAGAACTGTGTCTGGCGTTCTGAGGAATCTAGAAGATATGTAAACAGGTATTTTTTTAAATCAAGGAAAGGCTCATTTAAAACAAGCAAAGTTTTACAGAGAGGATACATTTAATAAAACTGCAAGGACATCAAAGTGGTAAATACTGTGAAGTACCTTTTCTCACAAAAAGGCAAATATTGAAGTTGTTTATCAACTTGGCTAGAGAAAAACCACTTGGCATACAAAATATTTAAGAGAAGGGGAAGTCTTAATGGTGAACTCACAATGAAGGGAAATTGTTTATGTGTCATGAACATTGAACTCTTTTTTTTTTTTCTTCTTTTTGTTTTTAATTTGTCAAAGATGCTTCCACAAAATTAGAAAGGACAACAGTTCTGAGCTGTAATTTCGCCTTAAACTATGGACACTCTATATGTAGTGCATTTTTAAACTTGAAATATATAATATTCAGCCAGCTTAAACCCATACAATGTATGTACAATACAATGTACAATTATGTCTCTTGAGCATCAATCTTGTTACTGCTGATTCTTGTAAATCTTTTTGCTTCTACTTTCATCTTAAACTAATATGTGCCAGATATAACTGTCTTGTTTCAGTGAGAGGCGCCCTATTTCTATGTCATTTTTAATGTATCTATTTGTACAATTTTAAAGTTCTTATTTTAGTATACATACGAATATCAGTATTCTGACATGTAAGAAATGTTACGGCATCACACTTATATTTTATGAACATTGTACTGTTGCTTTAATATGAGCTTCAATATAAGAAGCAACCTTTGAAATAAAAAAGATTCTTTTTTAATTCTGGGTTTGATTCTTAACATTGAAAACAAGTATTTCTAATTACCCATTTATAATTCTAATTTAAGATATTTGTGATCTTTTCATAACCCTATTTATGATTTGTTATAGTCTGCTGATTTTATTGTTTATTTAAAATTGGATATGTTTTACAAATTTTTTTTTCAGACAAGATTCTGTAACATTGTGTAAAGCTTTTTTGTACATTCTTGGTGTTAGCTTCTTAGCTTTTCTTCACACACATCTTCTATCAAAGAAGGATGCTAAAGATCTAGGTCAATCTATGATTTTGCAATACTTGTTATATAATATGCACTTATCTTGTATATCAGTAATTTGATGGTTATGAGAAATGAATCCATGGGGGAATTAATCTATTAGAACTCTAAAGTTCAAGATGTGGATGTTATTGCCCCATACCGAGCATTTGGGGGTTGGCGGGGGTGAAGAGTAAAAAATATACATTTGCCACATGTAGTTATCAGATCAGATCAGACCTCCAATGTTATTCTATTTTTCCTTACTTTGATCTTGCCAGGCTATCATAATGACTCTGACAGTTGAAACTGTTTCTTTTTCCTTTTATAATTGTAACTCCTTTTAAAACAATGTGGCATTTCAAAGTTTGATCAAAGAAAGAGCAATTCATTTCTGAACCTTTGTTTTAAAATATGCTTTGGGCCATAAGCTCAGAATGAGGGCAGGGACCATGGTGGGATTCTGAGGTCAATGCCATTTGTGAGTATGCCTGCAGTCTCCTGCGGTCCCATCTTGCTGCCAAGGGGTTGGGACTTCTGTGAAGGATGCTTCACCTGCTCTGTAGGGCCAAAGTTCAAAACATAGCAATACTTGGGGGAAGAACACACAGGTCATTCTGTGCTGTAAGCGCTTTTTCTCTTTCCCCTAGACACAGGGCACATGCTTTCTCTTGGACTGCAGATAAATTTTAATTATCTTCTCTTTTTTTAAACTTTATTGTGGGAGTTTGTTTCAAGCAATTTCTTGATATCCTGCAACAGACTATTTTTACGACTCAGTCAAAATGCATACAAAGAGAAATGTTTTGATGAAGTGCTCACTTCCATATTCCTTTGCGTTTGAATCAAATTGTCTGAACACTTCAATGGAATAAATTCTGTGGACGATGTCACTTTGGAATCTTTCATTTCAGTGAAGGATTGCACACTCTCAATACTTCCATAATGACAAGTTTTGTTCATTTTTTATATAGTTTTTGTATTCCAAAGAATATTTTGCTAGGTTTGCACAGATCTCCAATTGAATTTGAAGTGAAGAAATAATTCAAAAGGAAAATGAATAGCACTTAAACAAGTATACAGCTGTAAGTAACCCCGTCACCGTGGATGATGCTTTTTTCTAGGAATGTATTTGGATTAGATTTGACAACTACATTTTCACATTTTTGTGTTTAAATTTTTTTAAAAGGCTGTTTACTTTTTCAATAGTTAAAATGCCTGTTTTTCATTTTTTTTCCTTTTTATCTTCTTTTTCACTTTAAGCCTCTATTGTTTGTAGAACCCTCTTAGAAGCTCTCAAATAAAGTGTCTTTCCTGACTAGTGGAGTCCTTTTTCATTTGGAACATATTCCCTTAAAAGCAAGCTTTAGTTTAAGTGGTCCTTCCTTATTTCAATATAAAGTAATCACTGCATTATGACATGGATTCAGCTCAAGAAAGGGCGCTGCTTTATTCTTCTTGTCCTTCAGTGGTAGGTACTGTTCCCTCCGTCATTCATTCACTTATCAAAACGTATTTTGTAGACCCTGTAGTAGTTTCTCAAGGATACAGAATGAAGAAGCTTCCTTGATATCTTCTAGTCTTTCCAAACTTGTTCCAAAATACCTATCCTGTTAATTACCTGTTTACCTCTGTACCCACCTACCTCTCCAGACAATGCATCTGGCTATTTCCTATCCTTAAGGGTCAAGGGAAGGAAACAAATCAAAGGCCTAACAGAAGACGGTGAGATGCTGACTGTGAGTGGAGGACCTTTCTAGATAGATCTTGTGTTTGCTAAGTTGCATTTTATGAGCCAGTGTTCCTGGCATGATGGGGAAAGTAAGAGAGCAGATGATTCACATTTCTTGGAGACCTTATTAAAAATTACACACTCAGGTTGCCCAGAGAGGATGGCCTTGTGAATCAGATGGGACTTGGTCAACAGTATTTGAAATTGCTCCTGGGTGATTATGCAACGTCCTTCATCTCTTTGAGAGCCTCTGGAGGACAGCAAGGGGTGAGTTGGGATCTCTGAGAAGAGTATCGAAGTCTACCTGGCAGGCAGTGTGGACACATTAGGATCATATAAAGCTAGAGGCATGTCAGGAGGCTTTTTATGAATGTCAAAATGTGACATAAGTGTTCTAAAGTAATTCGGTAAATTGGTGATGGAAAAGACACAAGGCTTTGCTGCTCCGGCACTGCTGTCAACTTGGCCTAGCCCATCATCATCTCTGACCTGGAGGATGGAAATAGCCTCTTAAATTGATCTCCTGTTCCCAGCTTCTCCACAAAGAAGCCAGAGGGATACAAACACCCAACTCAGACCTCCTGACTTCATACCTTAAACCTCTTCACTGGCTTTCCAAAGTCTTAAATATTGCTTTACATGACTACTGCTGCTGCTGCTGCTAAGTCGCTTCAGTCGTGTCCGACTCTGTGCGACCCCATAGACGGCAGCCCACCAGGCTCCCCCGTCCCTGGGATTCTCCAGGCAAGAACACTGGAGTGGGCTGCCATTACATGACTAGTGCCTTGCAAATCTCACCAACTTCACCTTCCTCCATTCTCCTATCAATGCACTGTGATCCAACCACCCTGGCCATCTATTACTTCCTCATACAGACAAAACGGGTCCCCCTTTCCATCTAAAGTGGTTCATCCTCTGTTGGCCTCCTTTGTATCGATTACAACTCTGTAAACTTATTTTGCTTATTGGCTTTTCTTTTGTCTGTGAGTCTGAATGCCCCGCCAGAATGTAAGCCTCAAGGGGGTAGAGATTTTGTCTTCCTATTGTATGCCCAATCCTTTGCATTGTGCCTGAAACACAGCAATCAATACTTGAATGGATGATGGTACCCAATAAGGCAGACTGATTGGGATTTGATGACTGATGAGAGAATGCCTGTGTGATACTAAGCTTTCTTTACCTGAGAAATTGAGTGGATTGTGATCTTGGTATCTGAGATTGTGAATCTAAAAGGAGAAGTGGTGTGGGGGCAAAGAAGTTGAATTAAGTTTGGGTTGGACTTGTAAATTGCAGGTGCTTCTGTGGCAGCTAAGTGCAACTAGGTAATGAGAAATATAGATTTGCCATTTAGCTGCCTAGAGAAGTAGGGCTGGGCATGCGGAGTAAGCCTTATCAAGGGGGTGAAGTCTCAGGAGTGACTGTATGTCTAATTGCGTTTCACTGCTCTCTTCCAACTATAAAGGAGTGTTTTGATGGTAATGTTAAGTCCCTCTGGTGTTGAAGAGTAATGCTGGCTTTAGTTTTATTAATAAGGATAATTAGTAGGCATAAACCTTATTCATGTATGTCAAATGCTTTGAAAAATAAGAAGGGGATATTAATTAATGCATTAATTTTTTCTTCAATTAATGAGGCTTTTTTTTTTTTTTTTTTTTGAGCCTGTACTCTGTGGGAGAATGTGTGTTAGATACATGACACTGATTCCTATGAGAAGACAAAGGATATGCTATGATCCTCACCTTACTAGACCAGAGAGGCTAAACATCTCTTCAGCACATACACAGGAAGTGATTGTCAAAGCTGGATAGGAATGGATCCTGTTTCTCCCACCTGGTGTCGAGGGCTTATCCTTTGAAGAGCTAACCGTGTTAGCTATTCCTCATCATCAGTGACTTAGCTCAGGCTTGGCAGTAAGAACTTGGGATCGACAGTCCTTTGAGCTGCCATTCATCACAGAGCTGGACAACTGGATCCAGGCACAGCTCTGAATGCCTAGCCTGCCTTCCAAGTCCAAAGTGATTCATGAGACAGGATGTGTGAATTCTTTCTGCTGGGGTTTGAAGTCTTTTTACAAGATGGCTGTTGAAAATCAAATATAAAAGAAACTGATAAGGCATGTCATAGCTGTTTGTAATACATTTCACAGAGAACTTTGATATTTCATCCTCTTCGTTGCAATAAAACTGTGCTGGCGGGAAAAGGTCAATGTCTAGAGTCTTTGTCAGGCCCCAGTAGACTGGGAGGAAGAATTGAATTTTCATCTTGCAGACTAACTCGGCTGATAATTTTTAGGATCACAGAGCATTCCTCATTCCAGGTGTCGTGATACATTTTTACATGTGATTTTACAGTTATTTGCCACTTGAATCAGCTGATGGCTGGCACATGGTCATCTCTCACAGGCTCACAGAGGCAACACAAGTCTAAGGCTCAAACCTCACGAACCTCAAATCTTCAGCTCAAGAGTAAAAGCTGTATACTACCCACCCTTGTTGGGTGGGCATTCATTGCACCACTGTGTGTAAAGCCTGGCTCCAACATTTACTAGCTGGGTGACTTTGGCCAGGTACACTGACCTCTCTGAATACCTTTTTCTACAAATGTGCAATGCAAATAACATGGCCTGTGGTGGTAATGAATAAATGAGCTCATATTTCTAGAGCCACTCAGATTCTAGAACAGGCCAAATGCTTTAAATAAGGTAGCAATTATATTATTAGGATGAGTAACCTTTTCCCAGTCCCAGGTTGCTGAACAATGTAAGGGAAGAATTTCCTTTCTTTATGCCTCCTTTTTCCTCTTCAAAATCAATTCACTCTCTCATCATTCTAGCCTGAGCCAACAGTAGAACATAGCTTGGCATTCCATAGCTTAGGATAGGCAGAGTCTACTACCACCAAATATATGTATATAGTTGTTGTACAGTTGCTTAGTCGTGTCCGACTCTTTGTGACCCCATGGACTGCAGCATGCCAGGCTAATTATAATATATACAGTCCATGAATATGTTATACATTTACATATATATATAATAAGGCTAATTACTTAGCCTTAAGTAGTGATCGATGAATTCAGCTGTTTGACTACACAAGGTATAGCACATTGGCAAAGCACCAGGTAAAAGATTTTAAATGTTTCATTAGAAAACAATAAATAAATTTACATGATTATGAATTGTGTTTAATTGGGTAGAAACTATGTATCAAGTGATACATGAAATTGGGATGAGGTTGTCAAGAACTGCACAAACTTTGACATTTTTAATACAGTGAATTTCATGTTTGATATATCTTTGCTCATTTGTTCAAACAATGGGAATCCTTTTTAATAGACATAACTCTGAAAATATTTAGATTTGAAGACATATAATTTTATTAGGATACTTTTTTTTAAATAGCAATCCTGATGAGTTTAATTTAACCACAATTTTTACTTCATTTAGCACTCAGGAAATTGGAAATTATTTCGTGCTATGGTAATTTTCTTCCCTTTTTTTTTTTTCTCCAAACACTAACTGGGATGTGAATGAAATAATAGTGCTTGCTTGGAAATATAATTTTCAAAATGTTTTCTTTGATAAATTAGTGAAGAGGTGGTTAGTTTGATGATGGTGACTAAGCAAACTAGATCAGTGGGGGACTCACTTTTTTTTTCTCTCTCTCTTTGGATCCCTAGCTCAGAATAGGTACTGAGTAAATGTTTGGGGCAGGAATATAAGGATGAATGGGCAAAGGAAAATAAGTTCTTCATTTAATGACCTAGGTATTATAGCATTTTAAACTACTGGAAATGTCTATGTGGGGATTCCTCTGGGTACCTTGCCTCCACTCCGCCTCCATCAAAATGGTACTATTTTGATAGCACCATTAATAATGCTTTGGATTTAGATTTGACATGACTGGATATTTACCCAGCACACAGTCAGATCAAATTGGGCCTGGATGCACTGAGCAGATCACCGAAGTGTCATCTGATAATCTATGTGACCTCCTAGCCCTGGAACTCTACTTAACGTCTATGGGTCTCATTTTTTTTTTAACACAGAGGGGGTATGTAGTCTCTGTCTGGCATTCCTCCAAGAAGTCTAGGAATGATTGACCTTGAATAGGAAAATAAATGTATGACTTGCTGCACAAATGAGAGATTTTATTGTTGTTTCTGATGTTATTTGGGCTGTTTTCTACTATAAATTGATCTTTGTAGCATCTGCAAGAGGTGACCTCTGATCCAAAGTGAAGTCAAGAGAGATTTAGTTTCTCTTTTGAAGACTTTGATCCGGTAGCCTTAGGGTAGGCTTTAAACTGACTCTAAGAAATGGATACTGCATTTTACTGCGTAAGGACTGTGGTCCCACGGGTTCTCCCAGACTCGCCTCTCAACTTTGCTGCAGATACTCAAGTCCTTTATATAAAATGACAGAATATTTGCTTATAACCCAAGCACATCCTCCTGTCTACTTTACATCATCTCTATATCATTTATAATACCTAATTCAATGCCAATGTTATGTAAATAGCTGTAAATACAATGTAAATACTATGTGAATAGTTGCTGACCTGCAGCAAATTAAATTTCACATTTTAGAGTTTTCTGGAATTAAAAAAAAAAAAAAAAAAACATCTGTGTGGTTGAATCTGTGGATGCAGAACCCACCAATGCGGAGTGTCAATTGGACTCATTTTCAAGTGGAGGCTATGAGGAATAGCCCATCCTTGTCCATTTTTTTTCCAAGTTTGAATGTGCATTTCTACATTTCTCTGGTGGCTGGAAGAAAAGGTTTATTTACATGTCATTAGCAATGGCAACCCACTCCAGTACTCTTGCCTGGAAAATCCCACGGACGGAGGAGCCTGGTAGGCTGCAGTCCATGGGGTCGCAAAGAGTCAGACACGACTGAGCGACATCACTTTCCCTTTTCACTTTCATGCATTGGAGAAGGAAATATCAACCTACTCCAGTATTCCTGCCTGGAGAATCCCAGGGACGGCAGAGCCTGGTGGGCTGCCGTCTATGGGGTCGCACAGAGTCGGACACGACTGAAGACTGAAGCGACTTAGCAGTAGCAGTAGCAGCGAGAATAGCGTCTTCTTTTAAAATAGTAAACTGGTAAAATACACACAGTTCTCCCTCTGCTTGGAATTCACTTCCCCTTTTGTAGTAATGCAGTGTTAATTGCTCAGTCGTGTCTGACTCTTTTTCGACCCCAGGAACTGTAGCCCACCACGCACCTCTGTCCATGGGATTGCCCAGGCAAGAATACTGGAGTGGGTTGCCATTTTGTATTCCAGGACACCTTCCCCATCCAGGGATAAAACTGGTGTCTCCTGCATTGCAGGTGGAGTCTTTTATCTCTGAGTCACCAAGGAAGCCTAAAACCATTAGAACCCCCTTAGTGTAGAGAGAGAGAAGTGTCTTTTGTAGCGTTAACTAGGTGACTTTTTGAACACACCTAAGGTTCCAGGGGCTGATTGCTGACCATCCAGGAAGGGAACAGAGGTCACTGCCAATGATTTAATCAGCCATATTTATATGATGAGGTCTCTGTAAACTCAAAAGCAGAGGGCTCTGTGAGCTTCCTGGTTGGTGAACATGTGACATTTCGGGAGAGTGGTGCTGCAGACCATGGAAGCTCCATGCCCCTTCCCTTGGCCTCTGCAGCTCTTCCATCTGATTGTTCCTGAGTTATATCCTTTTATAATGAACCAGTTATCTAGTAATTAAAATGTTTCTCTGAGTTCCATGAGCTTCTCTAGCAAATTAATCAAACCCAAGGATGGGGTGGTTGGAACCACCAATCTATAGTCCATCAGTGGCAAGCACAAGTGACAATTTGGACTTGTGACTGGCATCTGAAATAGGGCAGGGGAGGGGTGATAGTCTCGCAGGCCTGAACGCTCAGCCACGCGTTCCGGGAAACAAACTCACTCAGAAGAACGATGCAGACAGTAGAGTGCAGTTTATTACACCTGAGGGCACAAGGCAGAGTCTCCTCTTAGCCAAGGGCCCCAACCGACTTTTGTGAAAACCTTGTATACCTTAAGTGTACTGCTCAAGCCCACATCCCCAAATTCCTTAAACCTAGCCTGGGAAGTGTTAAAGGGAGATGCAGTCAGGTTACAGCCATGATCTATAATCGGAAGGGTCAGGTGGTTATACATTGTAGCCTACACCAATGGGAGCCATAAAGATTACAAAGGTGATTGACTACATAGGGGATTATTACATTCTTTTTGGCGATGGGAAATTTTGGTATGGAATCTGGTATTTATCAGTCTGGGAAGTCAGTTCAGCTGTAGGTATGTTATCCCCATGGCTACCATGCACATGTTCAAATCTCACTGAAAGTGCAAGATGGAGTTTCCTTCTTTTTCAAGATGAAATCAGCTCAGCCTGTTCCTTTCCTCCCTCAGTTCCATGGTTTGGTAACAACACCATCTCCATAATAGTGTCAAAACTGAACTGACTTATAGGATATCTGGGCTTCCCTGGTGGCTCAGACAGTAAAGAATCTGCTTTCAATGTGGGTGATGTGGGTTCAATCCCTGGGTTGAGAAGGTCCCTTGGAGAAGGAAATGGCTACCTACTCTAGTATTCTTGTCTAGAGAATCCCACAGCCAAAGGAGCCTGGCGGACTATGGTCCATGGGGTCAAAAAAGAGTCAGATATGACTGAGCAACTGACACCAGCACTATAGCATATCATTTGTATCCAGTAATTACTCACTGGTGGGGAAAATCCAACCCCCTGCCCCCTGGATCTGGGTGCATAAACCTTTAAAAATACATCTGTTTAGAGGCAATGGCACCCACTCCAGTACTCTTGCCTGGAAAATCCCATGGACAGAGTAGCCTGGAAGGCTGCAGTCCGTGGGGTCGCTGAGGGTTGGACACAACTGAGCGACATCACTTTCACTTTTCATTTTCATGCATTAGAGAAGGAAATGGCAACCCACTTCAGCGTTCTTGCCTAGAGAATCCCAGGGATGGGGGAGCCTGGTGGGCTGAAGTCTATGGGGTCACACAGAGTTGGACACGACTGAAGTGACTTAGCAGCAGCAGATAAACAATGAGTTATTTAAAGATAAATGTATATTATGTAAATAGTACATATTACTTAAATATGTTGGCTGGGCAGAAGGTGGGGAAAGACGGGATATTTCAGTGGTCTCCTTAGAGTTTGGGCACCACTGGCTTTTAATGGATGAAGGAACTAAGGTCCTCAGAGAAGGCAATGGCAACCCCCTACAGTACGCTTGCCTGGAAAATCCCATGGATAGAGGAACCTGGTAGGCTGCAGTCCATGGGTTGCTAGGAGTCGGACATAACTGAGCGACTTCACTTTCACTTTTCACTTTCATGCATTGGAGAAGGAAATGGCAACCCACTCCAGTATTCTTGCCTGGAGAATCCCAGTGATGGGGGAGCCTGATGGACTGCTGTCTATGGCGTCGCACAGAGTCGGACACGACTGAAGCGACTTAGCAGCAGCAGCAGCAGAACTGAGGTCCTAGAAGATAAGTTATCTTGATTCAATAGAGGACTGGTGGTTCAGTGGTTCCACCTTCCAATGCAGGGGATGTGGGTTTGATCCCTGCAAACTAAGGGAACTAAGATCTCACATGTCATGGGGCAACTAAGCCCATGCACTCAACTACTGAGCCTGTGCAGTCTAGAGCCCGTGTGCCACTACAAGAGAAAGCCCTCGTGCTGCAGTGTAGACCCAGGCAGGGAAAAAAAAAAAAAAAAAATCAGAGGACCAAGAAGAGGATCTGGAAAGAAAATAAGGTTCTTCCTTTCATGACCTTTCTCTCAGTTCCAGAAAAACTGAACTTCAGATTTACCAATCATTGAGTCAGTTTTTTCCTGCCAAGTGTTTTTTTCCCTGCCCAGATACACTGATTTCTCCTTATATTCATCACTGATCTGCTCAAATGTAACCTCAGAAAGGCCTCAGTTGACCACCTTATATAAAATATCCCTTCTCTCTGCATTCCTGTTATCTCACTTTTTTTCTTTCACTGCAATTAGCACTAGCTGACATTATAAAGGATACCTATGTACTATTTATTATTTGTGTCCCCTGCCCTACTGTGATGAAAATTCCATGAAAATAGTAGTTTTGTGATGTTCATCTCTATATGGGCAGAATCTAGAGCAGTGTGTGACATATACAAAAGCTCAATAAGTAATTGTTGAACTAATCAATAACAATAAGCATTATCAACCCTAGGTTTTTAACATACAGTTTTAATCCAGCGAGACTTCATTCAACTATTTCTTTCAGTTCCAATTATTAATAGCAATGATGCTGTCAATAAAATGAGGGTCAGAGAAGATACAGTGTACCTGCATTCACTCCTTCACTACAGGCATTTCAGATACTCAGAGCAGTGATTGATCAGCAATTGTTAACTCCTTATCAGAGGTTTTCCCTCTAGCTTTTCCATCATCTAGAAAGAGCACCAAAAGCTAGGCATCCCCAGTGCTAAAGAATAGACTCTACAGGAAGTGAATACAGCCCTCTGTGAGTGCACAAAGAGTCTTCTGACCACGTTTTCTTGGGTATCCAATGTTTCAGTGAAAGAACGCTTCAAAATCCCATCCTAATTACCCACAAGGCTGTGAAGAGCTTTGCCATGAAGTGAGTTTCTAGATAATGGGATACATTTTTTGTTTAAACTGTGATGCGTTATTAAACCCAGGTGGGGTTGTAGAGAAGGAACAAAGGTAGTTGCTAGTCATTCTGCTAAATGTTAAACACCTGCTCTTATCTGTAATATGTGCAAAATGCACATAATTCCCACCCTCAAAAATCAAATGGCCAATTTATGGGCAGCCTGCTTTGTTCCAGAAATAGACCCATATAAAATTCAGAAACTTTCCCTTTCAACTGTTCAGCATTATGGATAAAACTCCAAAATGGAATGAAATATCTAGATACCACTCACTATGTGGATTTTTTTTTAACTTTCCAGCAAGATAACTGAAGTCTAAAAGATCCAAATATCCCATAGTCATACTTCTTGTTTATTTATCAGAAACAAGTAGGGGCAGGGTACTTCTTATGGGCATGTTAGTTCTCCCTGAGACAGTCTCAGTTTTTGTTTGTGGTTCTAGAGCAAATTTTTTAAATGGCCCTTTACGGATAATAATTAGTATGGTTATCCTGCCAATGATTTTATCCCACAGTATGTTGACAGTGTAGCAGATTTTCAGTGGCCATAGAGGCTTCTCCCACAACTATGGAAAGGTGATTCATCTACTATAGGAAGAAAAGAAGAAGAAAGAAACTTGAGACTCAGTCTCATTAATGTTGAAGAAATACTCTTATATATCCGCTTCTTCCCTCTTTGCAGGCTTAAATTTTAAAAGTGATTTTTAAAAAGTAACCTTAACCCTCTTCCCCAGGATATAGAAATACTGAAGGAAAAAACAAAAAGAGGAATATTGGGTTTATATTGTTTATACAGTTTGATATTTCACTTAACATATGGGCTGTATCCAACATCTAAAGGTCTTTTTAACACTTGCTTAAATTATATGAAATTTAAATAATATTATACTGTAAGAATGAATCCTCTCTTATATGTTCTTAAATTAGCAGATATTTATTAAACACAATATTATAAACTGGACACTCATCATTGCAGGGAAAACAACAACAGCAAAATAGACCAAGTGCCTGCCTTCGTGTGGAGTAAGTTCTACTGGAGATGTTCAGATGGTAATGAAGTATTGACACAGCTATATAACTTGATAGGAAAATTGTTAGGACAAATGGCTGAATTTCTCCAACTATTAAATTGTAACAAAAATTGATGGAGGAGGAACCTAGAAATTAAATAAGATGTGGGGTATAAAGCAACCAAATAAAACACGTTGTATCCATATTCAGTCTTACTTGGATCTTTATTCAAGCAAACAAAATGCTCGATAAACATGCACACACACACACACAAAGTCAGTTAGACCCTGGCTATTTGAAATCATTTAATATTTGATAATAATTTAACATTATATTATTCATTATGTTATTGCTAGTGTGATTCAATTTTTAAAGTTTTTTTTTTGCTATATATATATATATATATATATATATGTACATATATTATGATGTCTAAAATTTCCCACATACAAACTGGGGCTGGGATGTGGTGGGGAATGGTAAGTTATATGGATGAAATAAGATTGTTCATGTGTGGGAAGTTGCTGAAGTTACCTGATAGATACATGTGGGCTCACTATACTCTTCTTTCTACTTTTGTTTTATGTTTTTCCTAATAAAAAATAAAGAAAATGTTCATCTGGCTTTACTGTTGTTGCTTGTTGCTATTCTTGATAACGTTGGGGGGGGCAAAATCTGCCATCCCGAAATGTGTCACTTTGGCATAAGAATCAATTTAGACTGATTACATTTGAGGCCACAAACACTCAGGAAGAACCTTTGCCCTTCTCCCTGACCACCTAAAGGAAAGTTTCAGGGAGGAAGATAAATAGATAACTATACTATGAGCAAGGTATGTAGACAGGAGGAACCTGACAGAGTCTGCTTGTTAAAATTCTTCTCTGTGTCCCACTGCCTCCACAGAGCCCAGCAAACCTTGTTTTTAATCAGACATTTGCTATTTCATCTCCAGGTGAATTGCGTTCTTCCCCTTTGAAGGACCCTGATATCCTCTTTTGTTTTTAGCTAAAGATAGTATTTAAGGATGAGGGGTTCAGCCATTTTGACACATTTCTCCATTTTCCTGGGTCTCTTCCACATATACATGTTATTAACTTTTGTTTGATTTTCTCCTGTTAATATGTCTTACATCAATTTGACTCTTAGACCAGCCAGAAGAATCTAGAAGTGTAAAGGAAAATTTCTCCCCTCTCTACTAATATCTTGCCCTCATACAAGACCAATTGCTTTAGAATAGAGTGGTCTTTACACATCTGTATTTTTTAAAGCAGTGCCTTATCTAGCAATATTGGAGCCAGAAGGAAAAACAAAAATTAGTAATACCAATTCTGCCTTTATTTAGAGAGTTGATATTTTCTTCATCTTGTATTTTTTGGACTAATTTTGACTTTCCAAAAAAAAAAGTTTGCCTTAAATTTTGTTTATCTTGAGAATTGAATTTTCAGAGCTCTCTTACATTCTCCACCCAAGGCCAGTGCCTCAGGGGAAATTCTTCACACCTGAACTCTAATGCATGCACAGAGAGGACTGAGAAGCCTTCTCTAGGCAACAGTCTAGGCCTGCACATCTACAAACTGAATGTGCATGTGAACTAACTTGGGATCTGTTTGAAACTGACTCAGCAGGTCTGGAATGGAGCCTGTAGGATGGGACTGAAAATGACAAAACCATCTGAGGTGAGTCATTTCAGAACCCACAGGATTCCCCATTAAGTAAACAGAGATTGGAAAAACAAGAGGTCTGAGACTCCTCTTGCCATTACTACTGACCAGGGTATGACGTCAATCCTGTCCAAAGGAAGTCCCAAACCCAGTTTCTTGAAAATCACCATCAAATTCCTGTCTTACTTTGTATCCTGTTAATATATTTCCTTCAGATGCCCACAAGCCTGCCACAGTTGGTTGAAAAAGTCCCTCTCAGGTCAGGGGTCAGTGGGCAAAACATCCCACCTGGAATACATACGGTCTAAAAAAGAGTACCATTGTCTTTTTTTTTTTTTTTTTTTCCTAAGTCTATTTAATCTATGGGGGCATGTCCAATCTGCCAAACTGGATGAATTCCACCCCAGCCTTTACTGCCCCTCAACTTTCTGTTTGGGGTTGCACTTGAATCTGGAAACCTTCTGAAAAATGGAAGTATAGTCTGTAATCTCCACTTCAATGTAGTCTCAGCAGATTCCTCTGGGTCTTGTGGGTCAGTCCCATCAGATGAGTATCGCACCTTTTTATCTTAGTTGAGACCAGAGGTGGAAGCTTAAATGTCTCCCCTCTCACTGTTATTATTTCCTCATTGGGTTTAATCTTTCATAAAACAGTTTGAAAAGCTATTTGACTTCAGGCTATGTCTGCTTTCTCCAGGGCAAATATCCTTGAGGCTAGAGGTACAAAACATTCTGGCAACCTGGCTTCCCAGGTAGCTCAGCTGGTAAAGAATCTGCCTGAAATGCAGGAGACCCCAGTTCAATTCCTGGATTGGGAAGATCTCCTGGAGAAGGGATAGGCTACCCACTCCAGTATTCTTGGCACAAAACATTCTGGCAGCTTTTTTTTGTTTTTAATAGAGTGGGATGGAGAATATAAGGAGAATCAGGTTTGGTCAATATTTAGCAAAAGTATACTACTATTTCATTTTGGCAATGGGAGAGGTCAGGCAGTAAGCATGACAAATCAGTAACACATAATACTATATATATATTTATAGCTATAATTAAAGTTATATACAGCTGTATAGTAAAAAGTGGTAAGGAGGAAAAAAATAAGCCAGTGAAAGTGCAAAAGAATTGTCAAGTGGAAGAGAAGCTATTCAAATTTTAAATGGTCTGACCAAAGAAGTTCTCAGTGAGAAGCTGTTATTTGAGTACAGCCGTGAAGGGGAGGCATAGCTAATCACACAGACATGTGGTATAAGAACATTTCAAGCAGTGGGAACAGCTACAGCAAAGATAACTGAGCTAGAAAGGCAAAGAGAGAGAGGGAAAATATTTCTATGAAATACAGCAAGTAAAGGGATCCCATCTTTAACATACAGATAATTCAAATAATCAATTAATTACTAATAGATAAATGAGTAAAGATTACGAGCAAACCACAAAAGAGTAACTGCACCAACTAGCAAAAAACCAAAAAAATCAGGTATATAGATAGCATCATTGACAAGTACTCAAACAAACATACTAAACTAAATTAGCATTTAAACCACTGTATTTCAATGAAACCAACATAAAAACAACTAAAATTATAGTGCTTGTCCTGGCAAGAATTCATAGAAACAAACACACTGGTGTTTTGATGACAGAAGTGTAAATCAGTATACTACTTTGGAAAATCAATTTGGCAATCTGTACCTGAACCCAAACTGGGATAGGAGTATGTCAAGGCTGTATACCGTCACCTTGCTTATTTAACTTACATGCAGAGTACATCATGCAAAATGCCAGGATGGATGAATCACAAGCTGGAATCAAGATTGCCAGGAGAAATATCAATAACCTCAGATATGCAGTTGACACCTCCCTTATGGCAGAAAGCAAAGAGGAACTGAAGAGCCTCTTGATATAAGTAAAAAAGGAGAGTGAAAAAGCTGGTTTTAAACTCAGCATTCGAAAAACAAAGATGATGGCATCCGGTCCCATCACTTCATGGCAAATAGATGGAGAAACAATGGAAACAGTAACAGACATTATTTTCTTGGGTACCCAAATCACTGCAGATGGTGACTGCAGCCATGAAAGTAAAAGACACTTGCTCCTTGGAAGAAAAGCTATGACAACCTAGACAGCATATTAAAAAGCAGAGACGTTACTTTACTGACAAATGTCCATATAGTCAAAGCTATGGTTTTTCCAGTAGTCATGTATGGATTTGAGAGCTGGACCTTAAAGAAAGCTGAGTGCCCAAGAATTGATGCTTTTGAACTATGGAGTTGGAGAAGACTCTTGAGAGTCCCTTGGACCTCAAGGAGATCAAAATAGTCAGTCCTAAAGGAAATTAGTCCTGAATATTCATTGGAAGGACTGATGCTGAAGCTGAAGCTCCGACACTTTGGCCACCTGATGAGAATAACTGACTCATTGGAAAAGACCCTGATGCTGGGAAAGATTGAAGGCAGGAAGAGAAGGTGACATCAGAGGATGAGATGGTTGGATGGCATCACCAACTCAATGGCCATGAGCTTGTGCAAGCTCTGGGAGTTGGTGATAGACAGGGAAGCCGGGCATGCTGCAGTCCACGGGGTCATAGAGTCAGACGCAATGGAGCAACTGAACTGACCCTAACCCAGAATGTCATAGGAGCAGTCGTTCTACCTCTGAGAATCTACCCATGAATGTCACCCAAATACAGAAAAAATACATGCATGTGTGTATTCACAAGAGTCATCAGTGGTATCAGAGGCAAATTAAATGTCTAGCATGTGATATGAGCTAAGGAATTATGGCACAGTCTCTCAATGGATTAACATACAGCTATCAAAGGTGGCTAAAATGTCTAGGTAACATGGTGACACAGTAAATGCTATGACATATTAAACAAGAGTGGGAATGGAAAAAAAAGCAGTCTCCATTGTACCATATGGAGCAGATCTCTTGGAGAAAAGTGATACAAGAGGAAGGAGGACACTAGGCGTGTTGAGCAGACAAAAGGTGTGACTAGAGTTACTGCAAGTATTATCCTAGCCAGCCCACTCAGAGCTTTCAGTGTGGCATTAATGTCTTCTCTGGGGATCTACCTGGTGGTACAGTGGATAAGAATCTGCCTGCCAATGCAGGGGACACCAATTCAATCCCCAGTCTGGGAACTAGGACCTTGCATGCCACGTGACAACTAAGCCCGTGTGCCACAACTATTCAGCGTGCACCCAGAGGCCATGCTCTGCAACAAGAGACCATACCACAAAGAGTAGCCCATGCGCCACAACTAGAGAGTAGCTCCCACTCGCTGCAACTAGAGAAAGCCCACACACAGTAACAAAGAGCCTGTGGACTGCAGTGAAGAAACAGCAGAGCTAAAAAAAAAAACTTCTCTTAATAATCATTGTATATTCTAAGTACAGTCCTTTATTTATTCAACCGAATAAAGGGGAGAATGATGGGGGGATGTGCCCCAGTCACATCACAACTATAGAATTTTTTCTAGATATGAAAATCCCAGTTGTCATAAAGCACTAACAAATTGATATCTAAGTGACAAAGGATCTTAAAACCATTTCACAAGGATGAAGGCCAAAGGTACAATCCTGTTAGTCTACAAAACAGACCTGTCTGGATATGTTTAGGACTGACAATAATCCCAAGGATTATCCAAGGGGATGGGATTAGGCTTCCTCCAGGTGGGATAGGGGGTGGGAGTAATAATAATAAAAACATTATTCTCAGTGTAAAGAAGGACTATAGAATGTAAGTCTTTGGAAAATAAGCTTTCCATTACTGGTGGTATTTACAGGGATACTATAGAATTACAGGTTATGGTTATTGCTTATACATTGATTGTCAGGGATTTAGACTAAAATCTAAAGGTCCTTTTTTTTTTTTTTCATTTCTAAATACTCTTACCAAATCCAGGAATATTAGGGTTGGTTGAGGGTATTATAGGCCTCAGTTCAGTTCAGTTCAGCTCTCAGTCGTGTCAACTCTTTGCAACCCCATGAATCACAGCACGCCAGGCCTCCCTGTCCATCACCAACTCCCAGAGTTCACTCAGACTCACGTACATCCAGTCAGTGATGCCATCCAGCCATCTCATCCTCTGTCGTCCCCTTCTCCTCCTGCCCCCAATCCCTCCCAGCATCAGAGTCTTTTCCAATGAGTCAACACTTCGCATGAGGTGGCCAAAGTACTGGAGTTTCAGCTTCAGCCTCATTCCCTCCAAAGAAATCCCAGGGCTGATCTCCTTCAGAATGGACTGGTTCGATCTCCTTGCAGTCCAAGGGACTCTCAAGAGTCTTCTCCAACACCACAGTTCAAAAGCATCAATTCTTCGGCACTCAGCCTTCTTCACAGTTCAACTCTCATATCCATACATGACCACAGGAAAAACCATAGCCTTGACTAGACGGACCTTTGTTGGCAAACTAATGTCTCTGCTTTTCAATATGCTACCTAGGTTGGTCATAACTTTCCTTCCAAGGAGTAAGCGTCTTTTAATTTCATGGCTGCAGTCACCATCTGCAGTGATTTTGGAGCCCAAAAAATTAAAGTCTGACACTGTTTCCACTGTTTCCCCATCTATTTCCCATGAAGTGATGGGACTAGATGCCATGATCTTCATTTTCTGAATGTTGAGCTTTAAGCCAACTTTTTCACTCTCCTCTTTCACTTTTATCAAGAGGCTCTTTAGTTCCTCTTCACTTTCTGCCATAAGGGTGGTGTCATCTGCATATCTGAGGTTATTGATATTTCTCCCGGCAATCTTGATTCCAGCTTGTGCTTCTTCCAGTCTAGNGATCTTCATTTTCTGAATGTTGAGCTTTAAGCCAACTTTTTCACTCTCCTCTTTCACTTTTATCAAGAGGCTTTTTAGTTCCTCTTCACTTTCTGCCAGAAGGGTGGTGTCATCTGCATATCTGAGGTTATTGATATTTCTCCCAGCAATCTTGTTTCCAGCTTGTTAGGCAGAGTACATCTCTATGTATAGGAATTTTCAAATTGATATAAACATACATTACTTCCAAGGACAATTCTCCCTTTCTCGCTGGAGGAAAAAGATTAGAGCCATCCAAGCAAGGCAACCCCTTCAAAGTAACTTGAACACAAACGATGTAGGTTATCTTTGCTTTTTAATATGCTGTCTAGGTTTGTCATAGTTTTTCTTTCAAGGAGCAAGTATCTTTTCATTTCATGGCTGCAGTCACGGTCTGCAGTGATTTTGGAGCCCAAGAAAATAAAATCTGCTGTTGTTTTCACTTTTCCCCCATCATATAGGTGTGTATTAATAAAAACGTCCACGTGACTAGCTCCTAGATTTAAAAGGAAACTAAACGGTCTAAAGCAAATCCCCTTGGTCAGTTCTAGGTGCTTGGCATCCAGAAAATTATTTAACCTCACTGGCTCACATAGTGTTTGTGACATTGGAAGCAAAGTGATTTATTTTGTTCTTTATAAACACCTGGGTTGATTTATTAACATTTATCCAAAGGCCAGGAAGTCTTTCATATGTAAAAACCTGATGGTACTGCAATGAAAGAAGCTTTCGTGCAATGAAGGAAACTATAAGCATGGTGAAAAGACAGCCTTCTGAATGGGAAAAAATAATAGCAAATGAAGCAACTGATTAAGAATTAATATCAAAAATATACAAGCAGCTCCTGCAGCTCACTTCCAGAAAAATAAACGACCCAATAAAAAAATGGGCCAAAGAAATAAACAGACCTTTCTCCAAAGAAGACATATAGATGGGTAACAAACACATGAAAAGATGCTCACCATCACTCATTGTCAGAGAAATGCAAATCAAAACCACAATGAGGTACCATCTCACACCGGTCAGAATGGCTGCTATCAAAAACTCTACAAGCAATAAATGCTGGAAAGGGTATGGAGAAAAGGGAACCCTCTTACACTGCTGGTGGGAATGCAAACTAGTACAGTCACTATGGAGAACAGTGTGGAGATTCCTTAAAAAACTGGAAATAGAACTGCCTTATGACCCAGCAATCCCACTGCTGGGCATACACACCGAGGAAACCAGAATTGAAAGAGACACATGTACCCCAATG